>CAWUFW010017481.1:0-259702 GCA_963921515.1 Calotriton arnoldi | reverse complement strand
TGGACCGATCGGTGCACCCCGGCCGGCTTGCCATTCAATGTGTCGGGTCAGCGCTGGTACCTTGTAGCCGCAGCAAATCCGCAATGGACCGATCGCTGCACCCGGCCGGCCCATTGCATTCTAATGTGTGTGGGCTACGCGTTGTACCCCTGTATGCAGCGTTGTACCGCGAATGGACCGATCGGTGCACCCGGCCGGCCCATTGCATTCAATGTGCGTGGTACGCGTTGCAGCCCTGTACGCCGTTGTACTGCAATGGACCGGACGGTGCGCTCGGGCCGGCCCATTGCATTCAATGTGTGCGGGTACGCCGTCGTACCCCTGAACGCGATTGTACCGCAATGGACCGATCGGGTGTGCCCGGCCGGCCCATTGCATTCAATGTGCGCACGCCGCGTTGTACCCCTGTACGCTTTGTACCCAGCAATGGACCGATCGGTGCACCCGGCCGGGCCATTGCATTCAATGTGTCGGGTACGCGTTGTACCCTGTACGTGTAGATACGCAATGGACCGATCGGTGCGCACTCCATTGTCAATGGCCTAGCCTGGCAACAGACAGCGTTTCAAATTCGAACGAGTCGGTTGCTGGAAATTCAGTTGGTCACCCACAACAATGTTGCAAAATCATGTATGTCATGAAGTTGAAGATTTGAAGGATGCTGTGGGCGTGTATTGGTGCTGCTATTCCATGGATTGGCCAGATTCAGAAGATGCAAACGACTTGGACCTATCACTTTGGACACATGGGACAGTATCTGCCTCTGCAGCACATATATATTGCTGGCTGTTCCCCTGAGAGCTCACTTGCCTGCACTACATGCTCCAGGACTGACATCTGCCACTGCACTGCTGCTGTCTCTGCCCCCTCTGGACCCTGCAATGGCACGTACTGTGGAGAGAGCCCCAACCTTCAGCCTTGAGGAGAACCAGGCCCTGCTGGACAGCCTCATTTCCACAGTACAGCAAGCTGTATGGGACACCAGGGGAGCAGGTGAGTGTTCTGTGCACTGCCTTTCTGAATGTGCATTTTGTCTGACTAGCAAGGCTGAAAGTCTGCACGCCACTGGCTAGCAAGCTCACTGAGTAGTTGTCACCCCCCATAGTGTGTAGTGACATGCACTGGACAGGTATGGTGCAGTGACAGTGCATTTAAACAAGGTTTTACTTCCCATGCAATGATACCATGTAGTGACTTCTGGCAAACTGTCCATGGGCAGAGTTGCACTGCCTGTGTACATCATGTGCCCCTGTGATTGAGACATGTATATACAACTGTGTCATGCACGGATATGTTGCATGTGTAGTAATGGCCTTTTCACTTTGTCATCCTGACAGGTTAATGCCCATCGGAAGCAGGAGATCTGGAAGGACATCATCCGAGCCGTCCGGTCCGTGGGGTCTACAAGCGCCAGATCCGCAATCTGCCAGAAGAGGAGGCAGGACCTTCGGGGCTGGACCCGGAGGGTTGCACGGGTCCAGCTGAAGCTGTCGCCTCCTCGCAGGAGGGGCGGAACACGGACCCCTGGCCCCCACATGCTCCAGATCCTGGCGGTGGTGTTTCCAGACCTGGATGGGCAGCTGAAGGCCAGACAGCAGCAAGGAGGGGGTGAGTCAAAGACTGCACTGTGAACTCTGTATTACATGCTATGTGCCCTCCTCTGGCCTGGTTAAACTGCCACAGTACAGCAGTCATGTTGTCCAGGAGCCATGTCCTCTCTATTGTGCACTGCCCACTCCTCATCTGATACCCAGGTGTGGCCCTTACATTCAGGGAATTGTGTCACTTGGGACTGTGTCCTTGCAGTTTGCTTCACTCAAGGTGGGGGACAGCATCTGTTTCCCTAACTCTGTTGTGGACATCATGGGTGGGTCCATTGTTCACACAATGCCTGTGTTCGGACATGTAATCTGCGTGTTGCTTTGATATGCGGTCCACTTGCTGAGCTGAGCCACCACATGTGCCTGGGGTATCTGGCACACACCCATGCAGCGGGTGGGAACAATGTTTGGGCCCCAGGAGTGTGTGCAGATTACGTGTGTGTCACACATACATAGCCAGCTATCCACTGTCCAGGGCTCATCCCTCATTCATGTGGGGCAGGACAGTCATGCCTACTCCAGCCCATCCAATACACCTGTACTCCCCACTCCCGTGTATCAGCTGACACGTTGTGCGCAGTGATTTGACCCCTCAGGTGTCTGCCTCTGTGTCAGTGTGCTGTGGATTTGTTGCCAGGACTGCTGGGGTGTTTCTCGGTAGGGGCTCAGCATGCCACTGGAGATGTGACCATAGGAGACGATACTTGTGTGTCACATAGCTGTTTGATCAGCTGCCCGTGCAGACTGGGGTATGCGAATGTGAAGTTCAGGCAGCTGTTTCCCATTCACAGCAGATTGTGAGGGGCCCAGGTTCAGAGGGTAGTGTCACTAGAGTCTCCCATATGTCCAATCGGTATGACCTGGCCAGATGAGGGTTAAGATGATGTGTTGTGTGGGGGATGTACATGTGCACTTGTGCAGCTCCAGGACTTGCATTCCCCATGACCTACTATTGTGACACAGTGCAGAGTGTTGTTGTCTGGCTGCCAAGTCATACATCACTGAGACAGTGATGCATGACTTAGCAGTCATGCCTCCGCCATGGCATGTGTCTACTTATTGGTGATCCTGCAGGGGAGTGACATGTGCTACATGCACACCATTGCATGGCGATGGCTATCAGGACATGGGTGCATCATGGTGTCTGTCGCTGGTATGCATCACATGCATTTCCTATTTGACTCTGGGCATCCCTTTCATCCGGAAACCTGTACTGACTCAGTGGCAAGAGTTGTGATGTGTGCATGTCCACGTGCTACACCGTGTCCTCTGCACTGTCCAACTACTGTGTAGGTGGTGCATGTGTCCACACTGGGGTGTTGCTATCCAACAGACACCAGACAGATGGGTGCAAGGCCATGTGGGATGTGAGTGCCATGGTTGGCATCAGACTGACAATTGGCTTCTCCTGTTCAGTTAGGGCACGTTTAGCAATGTTCAACTAATGATGCCAGGGCTTGCTCTGTAATGTGCTGTGCTCACAGTGGTGTGTGCGTTTGGTGCAGGTGACTGATGTCTGTCTGTTTCCCCATTGATTGCAGATACATCCACGGCCACGGAAGGGGACAGCTCCACGGACCAGGAGGAGCCGGAGAGCCAGACTGGGTCAGCAGCCGAGGAGTGGTCGGAGGGACCCAGTGGCACGGAGGGCGAGGGGAGCCACACCGAGGAGTCCTCAGCAGCATCCACCTCAGCTGAGGACCACAGCGGCTCGGAGGATGACTCCCTTATGGAGGCGGGTGTCAGCAGCCACCACACCCCAGCTAGTGTTGCTGTCCCCACCACCACCAGCACCACCACCGCCCTCCCATCGGCTCCCATTCCCCAGGTCCGTGGAGGCTCCCATGTTCGGGAGCGTGTCTCCTTTGGGCCAGGCACCGCACCCCCCGCCCCTGTGTGCCCCTGCTGCCCTGAGTGAGGAGTCTGTGTACCTCCTTCGCCAGCTCCATGTAGGGCAGACAGCCATGCTGAGTGTCCTCCATGCGCACACCGCTCTGTTGACTCAGCTGGTGTCGTTCATGGAGGGCATCTCATCGGGGCATGTCTGACCTACAGAGGGGCAATAGGTCCATGGACTCCTCCCTGATGGCAGCAGTGTCCCTCCTCAGACAGTCCCTCACCCCTCCTGCCTCTGCTCCATCCACACTCCCCAGCACCTTACCCGTCCCAAGCACACACACACCGGCACAGGCACACACCAGCACACACACGTCCAGCACACAGACACACACGCCACAAACAAAACGCACACGCACGCACAGTCAGGGGACTGAAACCAGACTCACAGGGGATGGGGCCCTGGAACACACACACGCATCCACAAGCACTGCGCAGTCCTCAGTTGCCTCTCCCTCCAACGCACCCTCCCTTGCCTCACCTGCAACCCCAAAGACACAGCAGCTCTTCCTCAGTGACCTCGGCCTCTTCCCTCCGATCCAGCTGATACAGCATTCAGGGGAAGAGGAAGCCCACCCACACGGAGCAGAGTGCCCCTCGCCCCGGACACCCTCCCCCAGGTGCAGACAGACTGAGGCCCCCACCCGCAAGTCCCTTCGGAGTCGTAAGAGCAAGACCCCGCCACCGCCCTGCAGCTCAGGCACCAGGTCTCCCTTCCTCCATCCCTCAGGCCCCCACTCCACAGGTGCCCCCACCACACCCTGCCCCAGGTTCCCCACTCCACAGATATACCATCCCCAAGAGGATCCGGCCTTCTCCCCCTGCCACTTGCTCTCCCGGCACCACACCCCCGCTGCGCTTGTCTGTGCCACTGATGTGGTGAGGGTGTCCTCCCTCTGTCCAGCCCACCTTGCCTGTTCCCCATTCTCCTCCCCTGGAGGTAGGCACTGCAGTGGAGTCCACTACCACCCTGTCTGACTTGGGCACTGCAGTGGCGGACCTGTCCACTCCATCTGCAGGGTCCACTGCAGTCGTGCCGGCACCCACAACATCTGAGTCATGCCCCCCAGTTGTGCCGGCACACACCATGTCAGACACCTCCACTGCAGTTGTCAGTGGCTCTCCAGCACCCACCACCCCTTCCCTGCCTCCTCCTGGTGAGCCCTGATCCTGTCCCCTGCGGTGCCTGGCCTGCCCCCCGGTTGCCCCTCCTAGTGGATTGTCCCTGGTTTTGTGCAGTGCAGGCATGCGTAGGGTGACATCTGCCACTGTCACCCTGTATTGACTTACTTGATGGACTGGCCTTTGGCCTTTGTTGGAGCATTACTGTTCTCTGAGTTTTTGGACACACATATGCTGAATAAAGCAACTTTCTGTTCTGTAGTGCTTATGCTTCTGATGTACATGTTGTTGATGATGCTAACCATGCCCTTGCTGCAGTGATGGTGATATTTGGTCTCATGATAATGAAGTGTTACTGTGCAGGAACACATGTGGTCCAGGGGGAATGTGTCCTATCCTGTGGTGTATCCATGTCATCCTTAGCAGCATCTGAGGGTGTCATGTGTTCAGTATTTGGCAATGGGATTTCCTACTGACATTAGCAATTCCACATCTGTGGCTTCCACTCCCTGCACATCTGTTGTGCCTGCCATTGTTCAATTTGTCTACTTCCCTGACCATGTGGCCATCTCCACTGGACATGCAGGTTTAGGCATCAATGGGGAAGGACTCATCTGTGTTGTCAGTGCAACATTGCTATACAAGTGTGTTGGATCTGTGCTGATGATTTCGTTGGCACTCCCATGACCAGGCTGATGTGACGGGAGCCTTCATTTGGTGCTAATTGTTGATTGTGTGACCAAGTGCTCAGCTGACATGATGGGGCCCTACTGAGGCAACATATGGCACAGCTTTCCTCACACAGGAGTGGAGTCCCTCATGGCAGTGTGTACTCCTGTGACATTGCCTGCGCCCAAGGTGTGTGTTGTATGAGCATGTCTGTGTGTTCACTTCCGTTTTGCTGTGCATGCTGTGATCCCTAGTGTTGTACCTGTTTGTGATGCTTGCTGAGTTGACTTATGTTCCCCCAAAGTCTTCTCCCTGGGTTCTCTGTGATGTGGGTGCATGGCACATTACTGGTCATCAGGGTGTCACCCATAGGTGTGTTTGCTGTCAGGGCTGAGTTTGTGTGCAGACGCAGATGGGTCACAGTCAGGTTTCCCCTTGGCACTTGTTGTTTACACCTGTCATGTGATTTCCAGTTTGTGTTATCTTTCAGTGATTGTGACACGTTGTGTGTGTGACTGCTGGCACTCCTCAGGGTCCGGGCTGCAATGTTGGTTGTTGTCTATGTGTGTTCTTTGTGGGTGACCTTGGCTTCTTCATTGGTGTGTAACTGTGGCTGGGATCCCATTGGTTGGTGTGGTATTGCCGTCATGTCCATGTACAGCGTAGTGTGCAGTGTGTCAGACATTCAGGAGTCTTGTTGAGTGGCCATGTGTGATGTGTTTCTGCACCTTGGTTCCCACCCACCACCCTGGGATTGTCATGGGTGCATGTGCAATGTCACCAGTGCATGTGTGCTTCACTGCTGCACATTGTTGGAGGTCGAGGTGTGTGGTGTTGAGTGTGTGCAGATGAGAGTTGTTGCCCGGCAAGACCCCTGCCTCCATGTTGGCCTTGGCTTACTGGCCGTGCTGATTGATTTGTGCTTGTGTAGGTGTGATGGTAGTTTGTTGCTCAGGACACATGACTGTGGTTCACAGTGTGAACGACATTTAGCTTTGTCATCACAGTGGGATTGTAATGCAGCCCAGGGTCACCACATTGTGGGGGCCCTGGGGGTAGTGCTGTGGTGTGTCTGTGTCTTGCTGTGTCAGTTGCTGTTCCTACGTGCTTGTGTGACAATGCCTGATTGCCCACATAGGGGATTTGGATCCATGAGTTACCTTTGTGTGGCACTGTATGCACTTCTGTGTAATTGGTATTCAGGCCTCCTCATGTGTTGTGTGGTTGCCTGGGGACACTGGCACCCCCCCTCACCTGTTGTGTTTGATGTGCAGTGTGGGTCTGCCTGTTTGTGTTTGTGCATCTGCACCACTGCATTGGCATATCTTAGGTGTGCCATTGGCTGTATGTTGTTTGGTGGGTTTCCCCTGCTGTCCCTGGGACTCCTAGGTCATCGGTCAGCACAATGATCATGGTTTGTGTGTCCCATTGCTGCCATGGTATGGTATCTGTTCACCTCACATCTACAGTCTCCACAGGGTATCTGCATTTGTGTGCCCATTGGTGCAAATATGTGGGTCTGCATTCTGATGGTCACTTCTGTCATTGTGTCATTGATGAATGTTGACTGTGTCAGCCCCCATGGGTGTTGTTTGTCTGCACATGGCCAAAGGTATGTCTTATTTGCACTGCAGTATTTGCCTCCCCCAATGTATGTTGCAATGGGACACATGCACTACTTTGCCACTGATGTGTTTTATGTTCTGTGACCAGGAATCATCCATGCAGTTTGGCAGTTGCAGCTTTTTCTTTGTCAACACTTACATTTTGGTCACTGTGATGATGGGGGTTTGGACCCCATTGCCACAATGTTCAAAATGTGCTTCAGCTATGGACCCCACACTTACCTTTTGGTCACTGTGATGATGGGGTTTGGACCCCATTGCCACAATGTTCAAAATGTGCTTCAGCTATGGACCCCACACTTACCTTTTGGTCACTGTGATGATGGGGTTTGGACCCCATTGCCACAATGGTCATGGCCTGCTTGGCATTGTGGGGGCCACACACATATATGTGTGGCACATGTGATAGGGGGTCACATTGTATGTTCAAAGTCATGTTCAGTGTTGTAGGCATTTGACACAGTCTACACACGCTTGTCATGGTGTTGGGGGATGTCTTTTCTTGCATTCCCTAGGTTGTGGTGTGCTGGTTGTGTCATGCATTGTCCATCCTAAGAGTGGGGGTGGTGTTGGTGGTAGGCATCCAGCCCCCCATGGGTAGAGGTGGTAGTAGTGACAGGCATCCAGCTCCCCATGGGTAGAGGTGGTAGTAGTGGTAGGCATCCAGCCCCCTGGGTAAGGGTGGTAGTAGTGGTAGGCATCTGGCACCCCCATGGCTAAGGGTGGTAGTAGTGGTAGGCATCCAGCCCCCTGGGTAAGGGTGGTAGTAGTGGTGGGCATCTGGCACCCCCTGGCTAAGGGTGGTAGTAGTGGTAGGCATCCAGCCCCCTGGGTAATGGTGGTAGTAGTGGTAGGCATCTGGCACCCCCTGGCTAAGGGTGGTAGTAGTAGTAGGCATCCAGCCCCCCTGGGTAAGGGTGGTAGTAGTAGTAGGCATCTGGCACCCCCTGGCTAAGGGTGGTAGTAGTGGTAGGCATCCAGCCCCCCTGGCTTAGGGTGGTAGTAGTGGTAGGCATCCAGCCCCCCTGGGTAAGGGTGGTGGTGGGCATCTGGCACCCCCTGGCTAAGGGTGGTAGTAGTGGTAGGCATCTGGCACCCCCATGGCTAAGGGTGGTAGTAGTGGTAGGCATCCAGCCCCCTGGCTAAGGGTGGTAGTAGTGGTAGGCATCCAGCCCCCTGGCTAAGGGTGGTAGTAGTGGTAGGCATCCAGCCCCCTGGGTAAGGGTGGTAGTAGTGGTGGGCATCTGGCACCCCCTGGCTAAGGGTGGTAGTAGTGGTAGGCATCCAGCCCCCCTGGGCAAGGGTGGTAGTAGTGGTAGGCATCTGGCACCCCTGGCTAAGGGTGGTAGTAGTGGTAGGCATCCAGCCCCCCTGGGTAAGGGTGGTAGTAGTGGTAGGCATCCAGCCCCCTGGCTAAGGGTGGTAGTAGTGGTAGGCATCTGGCACCCCCATGGCTGAGGGTGGTAGTAGTGGTGGGCATCTGGCACCCCCATGGCTAAGGGTGGTAGTAGTGGTAGGCATCCAGCCCCCCCTGGGTAAGGGTCGTAGTAGTGGTAGGCATCCAGCCCCCCCTGGGTAAGGGTGGTAGTAGTGGTAGGCATCTGGCACCCCCATGGCTAAGGGTGGTAGTAGTGGTAGGCATCCAGCCCCCCTGGCTAAGGGTGGTAGTAGTGGTAGGCATCTGGCACCCCCATGGCTAAGGGTGGTAGTAGTGGTAGGCATCCAGCCCCCCTGGGTAAGGGTGGTAGTTGTGGTAGGCATCCAGCCCCCTGGGTAAGGGTGGTAGTAGTGGTAGGCATCCAGCCCCTGGGTAAGGGTGGTAGTAGTGGTAGGCATCTGGCACCCCCATGGCTAAGGGTGGCAGTAGTGGTAGGCATCCAGCCCCTCTGGCTAAGGGTGGTAGTAGTGGTAGGCATCTGGCACCCCCTGGCTAAGGGTGGTAGTAGTGGTAGGCATCCAGCCCCCTGGGTAAGGGTGGTAGTAGTGGTAGGCATCTGGCACCCCCTGGCTAAGGGTGGTAGTAGTGGTAGGCATCCAGCCCCCTGGCTTAGGGTGGTAGTAGTGGTAGGCATCCAGCCCCCTGGGTAAGGGTGGTGGTGGGCATCTGGCACCCCCTGGCTAAGGGTGGTAGTAGTGGTAGGCATCTGGCACCCCCTGGCTAAGGGTGGTAGTAGTGGTAGGCATCCAGCCCCCTGGGTAAGGGTGGTAGTAGTGGTAGGCATCTGGCACCCCCTGGCTAAGGGTGGTAGTAGTGGTAGGCATCCAGCCCCCCTGGGTAAGGGTGGTAGTAGTGGTAGGCATCCAGCCCCCTGGCTAAGGGTGGTAGTAGTGGTAGGCATCTGGCACCCCCATGGCTGAGGGTGGTAGTAGTGGTGGGCATCTGGCACCCCCATGGCTAAGGGTGGTAGTAGTGGTAGGCATCCAGCCCCCCTGGGTAAGGGTGGTAGTAGTGGTAGGCATCCAGCCCCCCCTGGGTAAGGGTGGTAGTAGTGGTAGGCATCTGGCACCCCCATGGCTAAGGGTGGTAGTAGTGGTAGGCATCCAGCCGCCCTGGCTAAGGGTGGTAGTAGTGGTAGGCATCTGGCACCCCCATGGCTAAGGGTGGTAGTAGTGGTAGGCATCCAGCCCCCCCTGGGTAAGGGTGGTAGTTGTGGTAGGCATCCAGCCCACCTGGGTAAGGGTGGTAGTAGTGGTAGGCATCCAGCCCCCCCTGGGTAAGGGTGGTAGTAGTGGTAGGCATCTGGCACCCCCATGGCTAAGGGTGGTAGTAGTGGTAGGCATCCAGCCCCCCTGGCTAAGGGTGGTAGTAGTGGTTGGCATCCAGCCCCCCCTGGGTAGGGGTGGTAGTGGTGGTGCGCATCCAGGCCCCTGTGTGCATATGTGGCATTGGTGATGGGCATCCCGCCCCTATGGTGCTGCTGTTGCTGGTGTAAGTAAATTCTGCATCCCTCTGTGTGTGTGTGATGTGTCGTGTACGTGTTGTATGTTTTTGTGGTTGGTGTCTGACTTACCTTCTGCGCCGTACGCGTCCGTGCCTGTTCCGGTAGTAAATGTAGAATATTGGTAGGATCGCAACGAAGGGATTCATGGTTGGTTCGTCTCGCTCGTCTTTCTCGTTGCTTCGCGTCGTCCTCGTCGCTGGCGTGTTCGCCTCGTAGCCGTGGATCGTGTTGTGGCACGAATCGGAGCTTATGTGCGCCTCCCGGAAGCTTTGACGTGCCGGACGTAGCGACGGGTTCGGCGCGTACGGAAAGCGCATCGTACTTGTTCGGCCGGACGGGGCTGCATTTTCCCTTCCGTGCGACTCGATTCTGCGTTTCCCGACCCGCCTCGGTCGGAGAACAGGACCTGGATTGGGTGAGTACGACTCGGCCGGATTCTATGCTGTTGTGCGCATCGTACTTACTCGTTCGGAATGATGTACGGATCGGTCGGGAAACAGGCATTCGCATGGCTTTTTTCCCGACCGAATGGTATTGGGTGCGCCTCCGACCGAGATCGGAATCGGCCCCTTAGTGTCTAGTGTAGACCAAGGCTTAGAACCAGTAGTTGAAATATCAGCTAGAGGGTAGATTGTTATAGGGAATGTAAAATATGAACACACAGTACAAAATGTATAAAACGAAAACATAATGCACCAGCAGAAATCACACAGCTGTGCGTAGTGAAAGACCAGTGTAGGCCCAAATCTTGTACTGACCACAGAAAGTTGAAGAGTTCACTTGAAGACACAATGGAATAAGTAACTTGAAAGGGTTGAAGTTAAAGGCCAACTCGTGTTTAGCAAGCTTGGAGGTATTAATTGCTTTAGAACACGGGTTCACCGGCACGCACTTTGTGTTTCTAAATAGATTGTAACTTGATTTGACAATGGGTGCAGATAATACAATTAGCTTACAACACACTGAGGTCTTTGGTGCTCAATGATAAAGCACACACTCCACTAAAATTGTATTTACCACAAATATACATGCACTCACAAACAAAGAATGGCTAAGTTTGTCAAGCATTGTTAGGAACTGCAATAAAGGTAATGCATTGAATTAGGCTAAAGTCAAGGGTCACTGGTGACTTCATGTTTCTTATGATCAGCATGTATTAATCTGTAACTGATGAAATGATCTACTTCTGAAGTTTTGTAACTCTTATTGTTTAACTGTGTACAAAAGAAGCTGTGTGTGATGTATCAAATTGAAAACGGCTGACTGCCTGTTTGAGGAGGGTCAGTCTCCCTGTTGCGACAGTAAAGAGCTGTCTTTACATTGCCAAAGAGGAGTCTATGTTTTTTCATTTTTTAAAGGTTTTAAGTCATTCTGTAACAGCATGTTACATCCACACCCCCTAGAAAGAAGAGAGGGAGAAAAGAAAACAGTAGAAAGTTAGCATCATACAGTGAAGACCCACAAATCAGGCAGCAGAATCACCCAACCCCGAGGCAGCCGCCTGGGCAGGCAAGTCCCCCTCAGATTCCAATGCATTGTCTTGGGAAGCCAACGGCATGGTACCATCTCCTTGAATAACAATCCTCTTCTGGCTCTCCTCACTGGGATCGAAGTGTCTCTGGGTGCAGACTCCTCCCATATCCTCAAATTCGGAGTGTGAGCTCCCCCGGCACCCTGAGTTCCGGCCCACCAGGAGCCAGTCTTCTCTCTGGGGACCTTGTTCCATACCTCTAGCCACCTCCAGACATCCTACGGAGTATCAAAGAAGTTGGATTTGCCTCCCGGACAAAACACTCAATCGAGCTGGATACAGTAACATATACCGGAGGCCATCAATTGTAACTTAACCTTAACCTCCAGAAAGCTTTTCCGGGCACCCTGCACCTTGTTGGTGTAATCTGGGTAGGTGGAAATACTGTAGTGCCTAAAGTGGGCAGTATCCACCTCCTGGGCTGGGGATACAATCTCTGTCTTTATAGTTCAGGATATGAGCTATGATAGTCCATGGTGGTGCCCCCAGCATGGGAGGCGCCACCAATCCCCGATGCGCCATCTCAATTGCAAAAAAGGGGGATAGCCCATTTGGCTTCAGTATGTCACAGATCCATTATTCCACAAAGCTCTCAATGGCTCCCCCTCAGATCGTTCCGAGAACCCTAGAAGGTGGACATTATTGCGGCGGATCCTCCCCTCGGTATCCTCCACTCAAGCCTCCAGGACCCATTCTTAGAGGTAGCCATGGCTACCTGCTTCTGTGGTGTGGCCACCTCAGATTGAAGTTCAGCTATAGATCCTTCAGCGACCCGAACCTTGTCAGACACTTTTCTGAGATCTGCACAGAGGAGGTTCACATCTAGCACCACTGTCTTAATTTTTCACACATGGGCCCCTCGGGAGCCCTGGATAGCAACAAAGAGTTCTGCTTGTGAGGGCTCCTCATTAGACGGCCCGGGTTCCAGATCCTCCCTGTTGCCAGCCCGTCATGTTTGCCGATGAGAGAAGGATGCCGGCTGGTGGTGTACTGCTCCATAGTGTTACCCTGTGGGGGCGGGCTGCTTGTTCCTCTCATGGAGAGGCCCAAAGGGTTCCTATGGACCTACCGCACGCATACGGAGGCCAACAGTGTCGCCGCCGCCAGAGATCCAGGGCTTCCATCCCCCTCCTCGCTGCCTCCGCACCAGTGTCCTTCTAGGCCCCAGCCGTCCTCCAAGCCCCACAAGGCCCTGGGCCCATCCACAAGGCAACACAGAACAAGGGTCCTCAAACCATCCCTCAGTGTGCGCAGTTGGCCCCTGCAGCTGTCTCCCAGCCATTCCGCACCATCAGCCACCAGGTGAGGGGATATAATGGGGTGACCAGGCCAAGGCTCGCAGCACGAGACCCCCTACTGTGGCGCCAATGAGGTATTAGTGAATAGTCCGATCATGGGCGGAAACACAGAAAGTCCGTGCATCCAGGAGTCTGTGCACACATGGAGTCAGGCACTTGGACCCCACAAAACCAGGGAGGAGGGACAGGCCCAGAACCACTCTGCCCCTCGGGCTCAGGCCACCTGCCGGCCCCGCAGCACCAGGCAAGAGTCCAGGGAAGACATGGCTTGGCAGTTCGGTCTGGACTGTTCCCATGAGGCAAGGGTCAAGACTAATTTGCATATGGCTATGTCTGAACTGGGGTGGCGTGGTGAAGCAAAATAACGATGTATTAAACCCAGATCTGTGACTGGGGGTGAATGTTTGCCAATGTGCAGCATTCCGTCCATCATCTTGTGTGTTTTGCAAGAGTCCTGCTACACCAGCAAGACAGGCCCTGTAGTCCCACAGTCCCCGCAGCCCAGTCGGGACCACGAAACAGCAAAGGGGCTCCCGACATGGCCCCCAGAGGCACGCGACTCACCAGAGGTGACTCCTCAATGCGGCAGGTCCAGGCAGAAGGAGAGGCACTTGCCGCTGCACTCTCGCAATTCCATCGTGGGGCAGACACTCAGGGCCAGGCAAGATGCCTGGAGGGTGCGCAGGAAGCCCCAGCCCCACAAGCCCGAACACGCCTCAAAAGCCCAATCCAGCTGCTGTTGCGGCGCCTAGGCCACCTTGGGCCACGATGACCCCCAGCTCAGAGCAGACTGCTCCCACGCCGCCAGTCCAGCCCCCGGGGCAGGATCATGCCGCGGCAAGCTGCGCTGGCTGTCCACTAGTGAAACACCCACTCGAGATTAGTCAGGGACGTCCCAGGGCTGCCCATGCAGTGTCAGCCCGCAGGTTGCAACAAGCCCCGGAGGCCCAGCCAGGCTCCAGCCGCGGTGCTCTTGCCCACCGCGGGCTGCAGCAGTCTCCGCTACACAGGAGGCCTCTTCCTCACTGAATTTTGCTCCTAGGGTGCAGGGACACTTTGGGGTAAGCAGTGCTGGCCGTCCGATTATGAATGGCACTGTTTATGGGAGGATTCCCCAGGATTAGGCCATGGCCGACGAGGAGCCTCTTTCAAGCAAGTTCTGTCATCCATCTTGTGTGGTCACGCCCCTATGATTGTAGTATTAATCATTATTTTGAGTTGTAATTAATTTGCGTTGTATATTTGTGCATTGTTACTTGTTGGTATAAATATTGTAGGGTCATAAGAATTCCATTTGATATGTGAATTATGGTTTACACAGTTCTTGTGCAAGTATACATATGAGATATGTATTTATATACATAGAGGATACATAACAGGTAATCATGTAATATGTAACAAAATTGGTATAGAGGGTCTCTAGAGGCATCATAAAACAAGAGGCTAAAGGCAGAGTGGTTTGAAAATATCAGCAGAACCTCAGGATGGCAATATAAGACCATATTACACCTGTTACCTGTTATGTACTTTTTTTTATATCACTTGTTTATTTTCGGGTATTTAGCTTGAATAAGCTGTTTACTTCAAAGTGCAGCAAAAAATAGGCACTTTGAAATTAGAATGTTTATTTCTTGTTTACCTTTCATCAACAGTTGATAAAACAATGGACAATGAGGAGGGTAAGTGTATTAGAGTCTGTGGCTGCAGCAATTCCCTCTTAATTATGGATTTGCTGCATTTGCCACATTAATTTACAGATTTCACAAACATTTTTATTTATAGCTCAAATGGATAAAAATTATACTACTGGAGGGTACGCCACATAATTTACTTTTTGCTGCATAATTTTGATAACCTTGCTGCATAATACGGTTTTCCATGTCTCATAATCCTGGTAGCACCAACATGACAAAATCCAGATTTTTAGTAGTAAAACTTTTTTGGGGGGGATATTACACAATAAAACACATAATAAAAACACATCTTTGTACAATGTAATACAATTCAGACAAGTCACATAGTCCTTTAAAATAAAACAGAATTAAAATTTTCGAAACCAGTAATAATAATCTACATAATTGAAAAACAAAAATTCATTGAGTCTTGCAATTAAAGGTCAAAAGTCAAATCCCAGGCACTTCCTACATAAACAAACACAATACCTGCCTAAACAGAACACTATATGGGTGAATGTATCAGATGTGAGCCCTCTTATGGCAGGCAAGTAATGCCGAAAACCTAGGCTAAGGCATAAAGGACATATCAATTTATTTCTAGCAAAATGATATGCCGAGCAAAATAATAACAAATGCTCAATATTTTTGATGGCATGATTACTACAAGACTCGCACTGGCTATTCTCAGCAGGGCCAGATTTCCACTTGGATGTGAAGCTCTTGATTCGCAGGATGCCAAATCGAAATTATTTGAATTATTCTAGGACCTTGAACACATTGCATGGTTCCAAAATAGCTGTTTTAAAAGACCTTTTAGAGGCTGGGATTATGGAACATGGGTCCGACCACATTTTTTCCAATCCCAGGGCACCTAACCAAAATCTGACATGCCGGAGCCCTGGTAAGGTAACCACAGTGACAAGGCTTAGGAATTCTATTAATCCATCCCTATATAGGGCCAGCTCTTCCCTTGACCACGGTCTGATCCAAAGCAGAAGAGGTAAAAAATATAAAGGCAGCAAAGGAGTACCTTGAGGTGGGTTGAATAATGATCTAACAAAGCCCTTCTCGTTATGGACCTTGACATTTTTAGAACCCAAATCAAAGCTCCATAGAGGGCAGCAGATTGTTCCTTGGCTACATAAACCTCTAATACCGGAGATATAGATTTAAAGATTTGTTGCTTGATGTATTTTTAGAACCACAGCAGACCTCTGGAGTAATAAGGCACCACTCTTCTCGATGTGGAGGTGCCAGTATAATCTGTTGTCGACCTGAACACCCAAATAGTCAAACCTGTCAACAGTTTCCAGATCTAAAAGATCTATGTGTACTGGTATCCATATACTTAGGGGCAGATTTACTAAGAAGTCATGCAACACAACGCAGCAAGACAACTTGCTGTGCTGCATGACAGGGAGAGAACAGAAATGTGACATATCTGATGCATTTCTGCTCTCTCCCTGCTCTAGCGCACTCTGTGCTGCATCTCTCCAAGGCAGGCATATTTGCACCATGGTGCAAGGATGGCTTTGTCACGGGTAAGATTGTTTTGTGCAGGAACAGAACAATACTTAGAGGCATTTTCCTCTTTTGATGTGTGCTGCTAAATGCAGCACTCATGGAAAGAGGAACTAATGAGGAGAAATTCAGATATTTCTCCTCGCTATGCCTCACTTGGGAAAGAGTAACTTTTTGACGTAATCCCAGGTTTACTGACTTCAGTAAATCTGAGAGTGCGTCAAAATCCATGGGTGGATGCATGGGAATGCCCATGCTCCACCCATGGAACACCTTATCAATGCCGAGTAATGAATGACAGCAATCACAGAGCCACGCAAGGTGCCGCTGCCTGGCTTAGTATTTTAAGGGCTTGCGTTGGCTTACGTGACATAAGGGCAATGTAAGCCCTTAGTAAATGTGCCCCTTAGTCTTTTGTACATTAATTTCCCAGCCTTTCATATTGCACAGGTCTTTAAACTTAGCCAGCAAATGTTGCAATCCCTTTACTTTCATTAATTAAGATGTCATAATTAGGCTCCCATGACAACTATGCCAGTGCCGGCTGCTCATGAGGATAGACTGCCCCAAGAGGAGCCTCAAGAGGGAGTGAGGCGCCAGCCCTGTAAGGACTGCAATGTTGTGTGCTTCACACATTAATTGCCACCTGGTTGTGGTGACTGGGTTTTGAAGATTCTAGGGGGTTACTGTACATTGGCACCCACCTTCTCTAATGTACAATAACCCTATATAATTCTCAAAATTTATCATCACTAACTGGCAAAAATACATGTTTTCTATGGCATAAACCTCACTCAATAGCGTAGGAATATGCTTATATCATTTATACTTGCTTCTTTTTGCCTATTTGTCTTGCTTTCCATTGGCTAGCCTGAAACTGATGTGTGAAGCAATGCAGATCTTCCTTTCCAGTACTGCTCAAATTAATTGAATTCTCAATAACTGAAAAATCCAACATTTTCTTCGGTTCTATTTTAATCTATAATGGTTTAGTTTGCCAAGAAGGGCGCACCAACATTTTTCAGTTTTTGGTACATAAACAAATACAATTTTGAAAATGAACTACTGTTTTTCTGCTTTTAATCATCAGTTATTTATGGTATTCGTTTCGCAGATGAAAATGTGACACGGAACGAGCAATTACCTGCTTTACATGCATCGTTTCAACCCCAGTGTAGCATAAAATAGCAAATAATGATTTTCTTATGCTAAATATAGAACCGTGGCATGTTTGATGTGTTGGAATGCGACCTCACTCTCCCAAAGAATACATTTTGGCGCTTATTACTGCATTTCTTTGATAGGAGTTTTTAAGAAAAAAGACGAATATAAACTAACAGCAATCGGAGGCGTTCCACATTTTCGGACGGAATTCAACAAGGGACGCAAGTGTGTCAAAATCAGGATTAATGCTGAACCCGACGGTTGCGTCAAACCCCTGAGGATACCGAGCTGTGTCAAACGGTGCCATTTAACACAACTGGAGGGAGTTTAAAGAGGGGATTAACGTAATTAACTATACATGTAAGAATAATTATTGGTATGTCAAAAGCGTACGTTAATCATTTTGCAGTGTTTGCAGACTGGCGCATCTTTCCAGGTTTCCACTTTCAACAAATTGAAACCGGTTAATATAAGACGGAGGATGACACTGATTTATCAAATTCTTTTTCAATCATTCATGTGGCAGGGCTTGGAGTTAATTTTTCAAATCACTCTCAACTGACCGCTTGTAAAGCCGGTACAGGGCGAATATTTGATTTTCTGGTTCTCATAGTGGGTGGAATTGTATAAGATCTTTTGCCAGCTTTAGTTTGTTTTTGGAAAATTAAGGTGTAATGGTATTAGGAAGGTGGTACTCAAGCTCGTTAGTGCATGTGCCTATGCATCTAGTAATTATGGCCTGCATATATTTGTGTTCTTCACAGCTCTCCTATGTCAACAACATGTTTGACCAGGAAAAGCTAAAATAGCTTCCCAGACTAATCCACTGAGAAAACTTTGGGATGATTTAGATCTTGGCGGGACTACCGTCGTCACTCCGCAGCGGAGCATCCAAGTACTCCGTCAAGCTGATGGGATCCCGTCCTCCCTGTTCAGGTGTATGCAAGATGAATTGCCGTCCGTGTCGACAGAGTGTTTACCGTCGCGTACGCAGCTCACCGCTGCCGACGTGGTGGACTCCTCTGCTGGTGAATAGTACTTCGTCGCCATCAGGGCGGTGGGGTTGCGCCTAGCCTATTAAGATTTCACAGCTGTGCTGGCAGTGTTCTAGTGGCGGTTTGCTAATGGAGTGAATTTGTCGCAGGACTCGGTCAACATTTGACTATTCCTTGTGGATGTAGAATGGATGCTAGCATCACACACCTCGGGCCATATTATAGAAGTGCCCCAAGTGCACAACGGACACTTGCGCCTGCTTTGCACGCCCCCGGGGCGCTTAGATATTACAGAAGGGGCCGCAGATGCATGTGCGTCTCCTTCGGTAATACTGAAAGCGCTGGCGCACACACAAGGGGCATGGCCCCATGAAAATCAGGGAATCCCTTTGCCTCTGCGCCTGTGCAGTATTAAAGATGTGAGCGCAGAGGCAAAGAAGCTCTCAGGGGGCACCCTGACAGTGCGCCACCTAAAAGGTGGCACACCGTCAGTGCGACCCCGATGGCAGCTCTCTGGGGGGAGAAAAGGGGTCCCATGGACCACCCACACATCCCTTTGTAGGCGGGTGCAGTCGCTCACTGCACCCGCCTGCAAGGCGATCTCTAATCGCCTTCAAAAGTACGGGCGGGTGCCGCCTGCACGCTGAAAACACAGAGCGGCAGCTCCGTTTTTCACATGAATGTGCTACCCCCAGAGCAGCGCAAGTTCGTGACTGTCCCGAGGGCAGCGCATTCACCCTAATACTGCGCATTTTCCTTTATTGCGCAGGGGCGCACATTTTAAAAGGTGCACCCGGCGCAATCAAGGAAAATGCGCCGTTTGTATAATATGGCCCCTGATGATATTTGGCTAATTGTTTCCACCTGCATACCACACTATAAAACACACTCCATTTCAGACCATGATCCTTTTGCATTCCACTGCACCACAACATTTAGAAGCTGAACGTTTGTGAGTTAAATCAGGGGTCTTGTTTTGTTTTCTCTGTTTCCTCTCCTTTTTTCCTTTCATTTAGTTTCCTGTGGGTTATATAATTTATTTCAAATCTGTTAATTTAGATAATGGCAGGGAAAAAAATCACCGTTTTACAGAGCGAGAATTGTCAGTCATGGTGAATGAAATTATTAGAGTAAAGCCACAATTGTTTGGAGCCCAAGTACAAAATACAACCATTTCTCAGAAAAGGTGAATAGTTGACAAGAGTGAATGCTGTAGCTAACAACCTGCGCACACAGGAGGAAATTAGGAAGAGGTGGAATGACCTGCGGGAGAGAGTGCGTTCCCTGTCCTCCAAACATCACCTGGAGGCCCAGAGGACTGGTGGTGGTTCTCTCAGACCCCCCCTTACAACTATATCCCTGGGAGGAGAAGGTCTTGCAGATCCCACATCCTGAAGGCTTGACAGGAATCCCTGGTGGAGTGGAGACTGGTTGGTTAGACTGTTGAATGTGTCACTAAACCTAAATTGTCCTTATTACTTTTCATTTAGATGTTGCTAATGTGTTTTGCACCTTTTGCAAACATAGAAACCTATTTATATTTGTATCAATCTATTTTTTGTCTTGTTTGTGTGTTGCAATGTATTATCTTTTATTTAAGATTACAGGTTTCAACCTCCATTACATTTCCCATAATGTAATGGTCCTTGTAAGTGTTTTTACACCAAATAACTTATCTCATATATGTGTGTTGTATAGTGAATGTCTGTTATTTTTACTGCATTTTCACTAGGTATGTTTAACTTTCAACGTTGCAAGTGTTGTTAATATATAAATGAAATGACTACAACTACCATAATGCTTTGATCATTCTCTCTTTTCTACAACTTTTGCACATATGTTAAAGTGTAATGTATTTATCAATCAATAGTCCATGCTAAGTGTAGAAATGTTATAAGGTTTACATTTCTATGTTGTCCTATCCTTGTTATGCTATAGAATTGATGTCAAGTGTTTCACAAAGCAAAGTGTGTAGACTTCAAAACTATGAGGTATGTAAATTTGTAGGCTGAAAAGAGGTGGTGTTTTTGTGAAATCTACTCTGCAATATTTATATGATGACTTTTGCTATAAACCATACTAGGTTGTGTAATAGTCAGATTTTTAGCATTGCAGGCCTTGGAATGGTTGATTTCACATTTCTCCTCTCTACTGTGGTTGTTTGGAATGTTTGGTATATTTAATGTATAATTTCTAATGATTTTTCTTTTGTCATTTCAGGACATCTTTTTACCTGTTTTACCTGTTTTTCTGATTTACTTTTGTGTGTCATTGAAACTGTTTCTGTTATCGATGATAATACCTCTGAATTTTACGATCATTAAGTTAAATATATTTTTTCTTTTTAAGTTGCTATTTTTTTTAGCTTCAAACACATTTGATGGAGAATCCAGATGTTTAATCATTTATTGTTTCATTCATAATCCAACACCGAGAGTACGTGGGCAAACACCTGCCACTTTGGAGACCTCCACCCCACACCAATGAAGAAGCCTTCAGCGAGTCTCCACTCCTGCAAGTCTAGATGATGAGAAGCTGGCTGGCCCATCTGGTCTGCCTGGGCAGACTGCTCCAGTGAGTCTCACTTAGCCCACACCTACACCTTCCACCCCATCTGTTACCTCATCTCAGACCATGGATACCTTCACTTCCAGTGTCCAAAGCAACATCTCCCCAATCTTGTTCCCCCCAGTCCTGGCTGCTGTTCATCCAACACCACCACCTCAAGTTCAGCCAGGAACCAGTGGCATGGGGCACACTGGGTCAAGGTCACAAGGTAGTGGGTGAAGGGGTCATGTGAGGGAACCTGTAGGCCAGAAAAAAGAGAGACCACTGGGTTAATTGTCACCCAGGCCTCCATCAACCACATTTTGGGATCCCTCCATCCGTCCCAAGACATGATGGGCCAGGTCCTTACAGAGATCTGGAGATGAAGCAGTTGCAGAGGGAGCTCAATGTTCAGATGGAAAATCACAACTCCAATGTGAACTCGCTTATTGGGGTGCTGCGTGACATATTCAACCATATGTCAGGGGTTTTCCAGCACCATCTTCCCCTTTCTGTAGACTAAACAACATCTGGGCCAACTACATCTGCCTCGGCCACAGAAAGGGAGGCCCTGCCACAAGAGGAAACACCTGTAGCCACCTTAGTCCCTACAACTGTGGATTCACCATCCGACACAGGAGTACACATTTATCCGGGCCACCAGGAGGAGACGCCGATCCTAATTTCCTCCAGTGTGTGACTACCATTCACTCTGTGGACTATTTTCTGGACACATTTACCTTTCTGATGCCAGTTGTATCTTGTACATTGAACATCAAACAAATCTGGCTCTTCAAAAATAGTTTAATTCACCATGACTGACTTTTTATTTTTTTATGTACTTTATTGTTTTCATCCAGTTTAAGTTTATTTGGTTTTGTTTAATAAATGCAAAATTAACAAAGTCAAACACTGCTGTTGTATTACTTTTCTTAATTACTTTTTTCCTTCCATCATACATTTTTAAATGTAAACAAATAAATAGAGTGTTCATTCATAAATAATTTCCATGTAGGTAATGTTCCTCACCTCTGTCAAAAATTACAAAAAAAATAGAAACTACAAATCAATAACCAGTATGTTATAAAAATGTAATAGATATTTGTTTGTCATAGTTTACTAAAAACACATGCATAACCCAAATACTCAGTGTCATTTTTACATTTACAGTTCCAGACTTTGCCACCACGGAATGACAGGATATAATAAAATAAATCAGATTCAATAAGCAAACAATGATTGATTTATGTCATCAGCTGGAGCCAGATCTTCTGGCTCACAATAGGAATCCACATCAATGACACCAATACTCAAAAGCAGGCCATTACTGCATTTTGAGGCCACAGGATCATTCCTGTACACTGTTGCAGTACCTGGTGCAATGTCATAACCAACTTTCAGCAGTGTGCTACAAGAACTGCTTTCTACAATGATGAGACAAATCAACAGCTTCATAAGCTTACCACAAAAATAGGGTTTTACCAATGTAAAGGGAGATGATTATGCTTTGGCCTGGCTACCACATGTGGTTAGAGCAATGTCAGCACATTTTGCCTTGGTGGCAACATTCAACAGAAAACAAGTCTAATTCAATTTTCAAAACTTCCATCCAATCACTGTGCAAGTTGTCTTCCTACAAGATATGTACACCAAATGTCTGTGTGTCTTTCACAGGATCAAGCCATGTTCCCTGTGTACTTCCCAACAGCAGCATATTTCAGCAAATGACACAACTATGTCCAAATGAAGGAACCTAAAACAGGAAAAAAAAACTTTACATTACAACATAGACACATCATTAATTAACTGTTTTGAGGGCACATCTTCTAAGGACAATCAAAGATAAACAATGTAAATGAACATAGTAGTCAATGTGCTAAACGTTGATCAACAAACACTTTGCCCTGGATTTTCCTTAACTTGCCCTTTTTAAAAAATGTCCAGCACAGACTGTCATCCTTATTAGATTAAAATGTGGATTTATCATTTAATTTCTAAAACTATAAATATATACTCACACTCATGTGAAGAAGTTGTCAATAACATCTTGACGTAAGTCAATTCCTTCCTCTTCACCGCTATCATCTTTATTTAGCATTTCAACTTCCTCACCCAGTGGCTCTTCATGGTCTCCATCCTCTGCGATGTATGGAATGTTCTGTTGCGGGGCTATGTTGTCCAACATGCAGCAGGTCATGGTGATTTGGCACACCTTATCGGGTGAGTAGAGGAGGGCTCCCCCAGTCTTATCCAGACTGCGTAATCTGGCTTTTAGGAGCCCAAACGCCTGCTCCACTGACCTCTGTGTTCTTCTATGGGCTTATTGAAGCAGACCTGGCATTGTTGGATTCATCAGCAGTGCCAACAAACATGGTCTGTTAGGATAAGCTGAGTCTCCTATATGACAAAAAAAGAGCCCAAATAATATTTCTAATGTAGATAAGGAAACTTGAAATTAACCAAACAACATAGCTTGACAAATTGTACTTACCAACAAAGCAGGCCCTCTCAGGTACAAGTTGTAACATTTGCAGGGTTATGCTGCTGTTCCGTAGTACAAAGGAATCATGGACTGTTCCAGGGAAACACCCACATACACTTGTGATGTACAAATAAGGTAAGCTGACAACTTGCACATTGATTGACTGGAAGTGCTTCCGATTCTGGTAGACTTGTTCTCTGGCATGTGGTGATACTAAGGCAATATGTGTGCCATCAATTGTTCTAACGACATGTGGTATGCGACCCAAAGCATCAAATTCTCCCCTCACATTCACCAAATCCTCATGTTGTGGAAACTGGATACGCTATTGATGTGTCGCATCATTGACGAAAGAACTTGTTGTAGCACAACACTGAAAGTTGGTTGTGACATTCCCAGATACTGCCACAGTGATTTAGAATGATCCTGTGACCACAACATGAAGTACTGCCATGAGCTTAACAATTGGTGTAATAATGTTGGATTTCTATTGTGAGGCAGTAGATCTTGTTCCAGTTGATGACATGTATCCACTATAGTTTGCCTATTTAATCTGAATTTTTTGATAATATCCCATTCTTTCATGGTGGCAAGGTCTGGAAATGGTCGGAACACTTGAGGCTGTGATCTCCTCACTCTCCCTGAGTTCATTTGTCTGCAATTAAAATATTGTCAACATATTAAAACATTTACAAACGTTTTTATTTTAATAGAACACACATTTAAAATGGTTTTTTAACATACTTTGACACAACTTGCAATATTGACATTAATTTAAAAAGAATAATTACCTGTAACATAACATGTGTATTTGTAAAGCGCACGTTCACCCGTAGGCATCTTGGCTCTGAATAACAGATGTTTAATGTTACCCAACGCTACTCATGATGGATGAAAAGCTGAGTGGACCCGCTGGGATTTGAACCTGTGACCACAAGGTCGAACACATGCCTCTGTAGTGGACACATTAGTCCACTGAGCCTCCAGACCCTGGCAATTTATTGATTAAAAAAAATAATGTGTAAATAATAGATTTTACACAATCTATTTTTTTTCTTACCAAAATACCGTCAACAGAAGTGTAAACAACAGCGTGCAACGATCGCATTTAACCGCAGTAATGAACTACTTATAAATGTTTATTTTCAAATGAATGAGTGACATTAGCATTTTGTGTATGTAAACAGACTAGCCATCATTTTGAGTGGTGGTGATGCACTAAACTTTCACAAACACACTATTAGACGTCTGCAGCAGAAGTTCACCGGGTAGTGGGTGGGAAGCACCACAACGGACACTGCCATAGGCTAACATGTGTTAAAGCAACGTACGAAAACCAATGGCTGTGCCTGTATCCGTTGACAATCACATACGTCGTGTACATGGTGTTTCGAAAAAAGCTCACTTGTCTCCTAACGCTGCAGCCAACAAGACCTCCTCAACTTTTGCTGCTGTTTCCAACCTCGGAGAGGCGGGATGCTACGATGAGCAAGTGACAGGGCCCCAGCTTTTTCGCCAGAGGAGCTGAAGTTGCCGGCAGCGGAGGTCCTATCCCTCTACAGTCAGCTCTATGGCTCACCAGAGGAACAGGTACAACTTTAAAATGTGTTAGTAAATCTGTCTGTTTTTATTTTAAAACACAGGCTAGAATGTCCCTCTCAGTTACTGAGTGAAGTTTAGTGATTGAAGTAAAGTGTCATTTATGTTTTAAATTACATAAAACAACGATGGTGTGAATTTTTAAGCACTTTATGATTAGAGAAAACTATAACATTAGTATGTATTGTTGTTTTGAGCTCTACATTTTATTTACTGTGTATTTTGGCATATATTTATGTATATGTATGAATTTCATGTAAAATGTAGAAATTTCACATCATGTAAAAAATGAAAACACATATCTTATTTAAAACTGTACATATATATAAGTTTTTACATACCAAATAAAAATTATGTTTGCTATGTGTATTATCCCACAAATCGCTCAGTCTAGATCAGGTGTCTCTCACCAATCGCTTGGGAGCTACCAGTAGTTCCCAGGCCCTCAGAGTAGCTCACAGCCTTCAGTTCTTTTTCAAATGAGCACAAGGTCAAATTTCCATTTCTAAGCTAAGGGAAGGCTGTGTTCATGTGACATCATGATCATCAGGCTGCAGATAGCAAGGTCTGACAATGAGCAGTGCTCAGTCGGATTTGTGGGCCAGGCTGGGGCTGAGTCACAGAGGTGACAACTGAAGCACTGTGGTATTGGACTTTTCGTACAAATTCCTTGTCGCCTCAAAATTGGAGTTGTGAACAAAATGATACTTCTGAATGCTTTTAAATGGAAGAAAAATGAAATAGAGAGTTATTTATTATACAAATAGTTTAAATTTCACAGGCTCTCAGTCACACATACAAATATATCCCCTTCATACGCACACATGTTCATACATCCCCAAAGAACACACACTCACCTAAACACATGGCCGCCCTTTCATAGTGCACTTAGTCATGGTATTTAATTCAAACCATAGTATCTGGCACTGTGGACATAAAGCCTCAAGTCAATGTAGCTGGCTGTGGGGTTGTCTGGTTCTAATGCGCAAGTTGTTTAGCCTTCAGTATTTCACAATTATATTCACTGATGAAAAGTAGCTTGTGATTGATGTAGTAAAATTGTGTTACACCAATACAGACAAACAACAAGTCACAAAACAATTCTATTTTCTTTCATGTCTTATATCCATACAGGTCAACACCCATCAGAAAAAGAATATATGGAAGGCCATCGCCAAGAAGGTGCAAACCTTGGGTGTCTACAAGCGGCGCAGCATTCACAGTTGGAAGAAGTGAGGGTACCTACAATGCTTGACCAAGAAGTCATCAAAAGTCCAGCTTGGCAAGTGCTCCCAACATGGGAAGGGTGTGTGCTGCACCCTGACCCCCCTAATGGCCTGCATACTTGCGGTGGCCTATCCTGACCTTGATGGATAGTTGAGAGCCCAACAGCAGCATCAAGGGGGTGCATTCTAATGTAAGTTCTACATGTTAAATAATACATTTTTGTTACAGCAACTAGTCTTGGCATCAACATTAAGGCTGATATGTCCAATGCAGAAGAAGAGTTCTTGAAGGTGTAAGTTTTGCACAAGGTGTATGATGATGTGTTTTGTATATGAATTTGAGGAAAAGGATACCACCTGAATTCTGTTCAATACCACACTACCAAAGGACTGGTTTCAGCAGCCACATGCCTGCCTAAACAACAAATTTTCATGAGTTTGTTTAATGTTGAAAGGGACAGTTGTACCAAACAAGCCACTAGTCTTTTGTTGTGTCAAGTGTGATGCTCCTTCACTATTGTGAATGATGTAAGGTTAGCCCTATTTCAGGTGACATAACATAAAATGCACTTATGATACAGTGGATGTTTCAAACGTCACGTTGGTATTGTGGTTTTATACACAAACAAGAGTAAGCAAGTGAGCCAAAATGTCTAGTAACCTCAGATTAAATGTCAAAATGTTAGTTTCAAACTATGTCCCAAATGTGTTTTGATTACAAAATGCTATTTAAGTAGTGTTAAAAGTGGCAGGTTTACATGATGTCTTACTCCTTCACAAGTGTGCTTGTAAGCCAGTCCGTGTTTTGGAAAATATTTGAGAGAGGCATACAATTTTTGGAACAACACAGACAGGAATCAATGAGTAGCACATACCCAAAACCAATTTTCAATGTTCTTTGTTATGTCCAAATGATAAATCAATGATGGAGAAAAAATGGAGTTCTTAAAGGTACTTATGCAGATGGAATGTTCCATCACATATATGTAGGAGTATCCCATCTGGAAAACTCAAAATCAGGCCCAACTCATGACTCATTAGGCAAATGTAGAAATGCATCAGGGTGTAATGTGTTGCATATTGTGATTTACATTTGAATCTTTGAAGTAAAAACCATATATATGAATCAGTATATGTAATATTTTCTGTGATGTTGTACCAATTTTTGCCTAAAATGAAAGCCAGCATATTTTGTTAAACAATTTCTCAAAGGTAAAACAAACTTCAAATAACTAGAGAATGTTTAGGAGTCAAATGTGAAAATGTTTTTGCTGTGTACTGAAGTGGATTAGAAATGTATCAAGGCCAGTGTATTTACTTATGCTGAATAAGTCATTTGTCAATCCACCCAAAGATAGTTTTATTGATTTCTTCAACAACATAGATATTGACATAGTATGTGATACATTGATAAGCTAATCCAGTAGAGAATCCATATAATACTTTTTACATTTGAAATATACTTTAGTTGCTTGAAGTATGTGTTACCATTGTGAAATACCCAAACAAAGGAATCTGCCTTTCAGTGTATACAAATATTGGTACAACTTTGCAGTATTTGTTGACACACATTGATTCATATTTTAGTTTTTGTGAATGAAAATAATGCAGCTTTTTGAGCCTTGTAAAAATAAATGTACAAAGGTATCTTTGGTTTCTATCCTGTTTGTGACATAAGTTCACTATTCTAAACAACAAAGCCCAACCATTCAGAAACAGTTCCTGCAGAGAAATACAAATGGATATGAGACACGCTCATATATGATATAGGAGCTATCATGGAGAATTACAAAACTATGACCAAATGGTTTCTGAAAATGTTGCTTACGTGCATGAGCCTTGAAGCAGGTGAAATATGAAAACTTGGAAACTGTTTTGTGATCAAAGTTCATGATCTATTCTGTTTACACATATTCAATAAACCTATTGTATATGTAGTTTCAGCATCATTGACCACGTAGGCGGGGAAGCAGCTGACCACTTTGGCTTGGGTGCTGAAACCACCAACACAGAGGGACCCAGTGGCACAGAGGGTGATGGGACTGCAACGGAGGCCACCAGCTCAAGATCAACTTCGGATGCCTCCACAAGCAAGCAGTCCCTAGTGGTGGTGGGCCCTACAGGAACTCTATGAACTGCATCCGTGTCTGCCACCCAGAGAACCATCTCTGCCCTCTCCCTTACCCCCCCCAGTTGGCCAATCCCTTCCCCTAAGAGGTGCAGCATCTCCTTCGATGCAGGCATCTCACCCCTTGCCCCTGTCCCCCCAGCTGCGCTGTGTAAGGAGGCTATTGACCTCCTACAGAACATCTCTGTAGGCCAGGCTGCACTCCTGAATGCCATCCAGGGGCTTAGTTGCCACATGCAAGAAATGGTAGCTTACCTGGAAAGCATTCATAGTGCTATGTCTGGCCTGCAGAGAGCATTTACAGGGCTTGCCTCCTCACTGACCGCAGCCTCCCAAGTTGCCCAACCTTGTGCCCCAACTCAGGCTCCTTCCCCATTCCAATTCCCTTTTCCCAGCCCTGTCCCAAGCACACTCACTCCTTTGCATGATCTCACTCCAACACACACAAGAAGCACACCCACATATAAACACAAACACACCAAAAAACACAGGCACACACCCAAACAACATATAGACACCACACCCACACTCACCACCCCCACCACCACCACACTCACAACCACCACCACCAGCACACCCACAGATACCACCCCCACCACCCCTGCCACCAGCACACCCGCAGACACCACTCCACCACCACATGTACCACCACCAGCACACCCACAGATACCACAACCCCCACCATACTCACATGCACCACCACCCGCACACCCACAGACACCATACCCACATGCACCACCACATCCACATCCACAAGCACCACAACCACACCCAGCACCTCAAGAGCACACTCATCCACATACACACACATACATTAGAAACAACACCCACAAAACATAAATGCCCACACTCACCCGAACAACATACACTGAGGAAGAAACACATACCCAAACCTACACGACATACACCAGACCCACATGCAACAGCAACCTCAACAGACACATGTGCATCACCCACTAACACTCCCTCTACCTCCCAAACCCAACCCGCTCCTGATCATCCTACCCATTTTCCCTGTGAAGATTATTCATTTGTCCTTACCTTGAGTCCTTCGAAACCCCAACCCAACCCACCACTCCCAAACGCCAAACCACCCCTTCCAAAACCCAACACACCCCTCCCAAAAACACCTCTCCCAAAGCCAAAACTACGCCTCACAAACCAAAAACCACCTCTCCCAAACCAAAAACCACCCCTCCCAAACCCAAGACCACCCCTCTTAAACCCAACCCGCCTCCCAAGAATGATCATTGAGGTGCCTGTTCTGTGCCCACTAGATGCCAATTACTGAGGAGGTTCCCCTTGGCAGTTATTTAGGAGGCAAGCTTAGTGCTACAGCACAACAGTGAACTGGACTTTCTGATCTATTGGGCTGCCATTTATTTAAATGTTTTATTTGAGAGACATATCTCTTTGGTGTAACAAACTAGCATTTTGATTTCACCAAGTTTGTCCTTAAATTAATTTTACTTGGCAATTATTTGATTCCTAGCAATGTCTCTGGCTAAAATATGGAACAACATATTGTTTACTTTGTTATGTGCATACACTGGTTAAAATTGTATGTGATGGTCATTTGTATTTAGGTGCAGCCATTCATCATAATAATGGACACTTGCACCAACAAATAGATGTTTTTTAGATTCTTTTTTAAAGTGTTACCACAGGTCCATTTATTTCATCTTGATTACTGATAAGAATCAGCATATATGCTTTACACCTTAAAAAATAATGTGACTATTGAATTTGGATACAATACGGGACTTGCACTAGACAAGGGGAAATGTTACATTGATGAATATGTTGAATGAGACCTTGAGGCCTTGAGACCCTCATGGGTGAGTAGGGCACTTTAAAATTCCCTGATTGATTGATTGATGATTCAAATTTGGGACTGACATTGATTTTACAGGTAATTAATAAGGTAAAGGTTACACCTTGTCTAGCGCAATTTCTACATCATGTTACATTGCACTTATCTCGATGTGTAATGCATCTGTTTTTAATTTGACAATTTTTGAAATTTATTTAAACACACCTGTATAATGACTTTTTGATTGATAACCTCTTTTGGGCAACTGTCCATTTTTTTGGAGGCAGCTTGCACCAAATTTTGAATATATAATTTAATCATACAGGTGGGTTTCTTTAAATTTTTTAAACGTCAACATTACACACATATGCATTGCACATTGGTATGCTATTGCTTGTAAGAGAGATTTAAAAATGCATGAGTCCAGTGCAAATGTTAACAGACAAATCAAAAGGTAATAGGTAAAAGTGGAGCTTACCATCGATTCCGGTCACAACAGTGTTGATTTTGTTCGTCATCAAGCAGTAGCAGCAGAGGCAGGACTTGGAAGATCAGGTCCATGGCCGAAAAGGAAGTGTGAAGGTGAGAAAAGGTGAGTTTCTGCCTTATGTCCCTTCCAAACTGTCAACTCAGGTATGGAGGTTTTACCGCTACAGTCATGTCGGCAGTAAGGCACATCGTGATTAGCCTGGTTGACAAACTGGCTGTCCTCCCTCTGACAGCCGATTTTGCCCTACGACCCGGGTGAACACACCTGGAGGAGTCTGCAGCACTCCAACGGTCTTTCGTTGGTCTAAACGCCAGCACCCAAATAGAGTGGGTGGACAGCCTAGTAGGCGAACGGGGAATCAGCTGAAAAAATGACGGCAGGACCATTACTGCAATGATCTAACTCAGGCCCTAAATCTTTAAGCCTACCCCCACCAGGGGGCACACACTACAGTGAGCACATGACAGCACACTGTTAATGGCACAAATACTGAAGAAAGGAGGCCCAAAACTGCAACCGGAAGGATCTCTCTTTCCTCTTCTACATAACCACACTGCCAGGTGGCAAAAATTCCAGAATTACACAGACTCTTGTACAATGATGGGGCTAGCCAAGTGAGCCAATATGTATGTGCTTACCATGCAATGACATCCTGCAAGAAATTGGGATGTTGGTTGACTGGGGTGCGAGCCCTAATCATACAACAGCCACAATCTCTTGCAGGGTGAACCACAAAAAGTCACTAAATTAGCCCATGCTTAACCCTGGGTAGCTTGGCACAAAAATGAGTCAGGCTTAACTTAGAGGCGATGTGTAAATTATTTATGCAGCACTCAAACAGTAATAAAGTAAAAACACAACACAACAAATATACCAAACCAATAAAAAAAATAGAGTACATTTTACTAAATCATTTGACACCAAAATGACAAAAATCCAATCAGTAGAACCAGACTTATGAATTTTAAAATGTTCTGTGAAAACTAGCGCCTAAAAGTTCAAAGCGTCAACCGTGGACATCTAGAGGCGCAAGACCAGGTCAAAGTCGAAAAATATGGCAGACGGCAATGGAAAGCGGATCAGATCAGAAGTGGATTGGGCCTGGTCAGCGCTTACCTTTGGAATTAGTAGAAATTCTGAGAAACAGTATCTGAGAAGGTAAAGTTCAGATGGGCAAGGCTGCAGGAGGTGTACGAGGAGGGAACATTGTTGTTGGATGGCCTTGGGATTAAGCCGCAGTTAACTTAGTCACCAAAATGGGAGTTGATAATCTCCAGCAGCACAGGGCAGATGGCTGTAGCCGAAGACAGTTCCACGAGGTCGGATAAGCCTTTGGCGAAGGACCGCTGAAATGGATTTGCTGCTGCAGAGAAGAACGTAGCGGGAGATGCTGCAAAGTCAATCCGATCGTACTCAGTTTTAGTGTTTGCCCATCTGGGCACCTTTAGCACCACACCCAAGGGGTATACACTCAAAATATCGAGTTTTAAATATCAAGTGGCCACAATATCGAATGCAGAATATCGAGTGGACAGAATATCGAGTGGACAGAATATAGAGGTTAAGAATATCGACATGAAGGTAAGTAATATCGATTGTCAGAATATCGAAGTAAGTAATATCGTTAGTCATAATATCGTTCTTGAAAATATCGATTTTTTTTAGTGTTTTAAGTGTTAGTATATGTGTTAAAAGTATATATTATTAATGTAATGTATGTTGGAATTTTTAAAAGTAATGATTTTTATGTTACATTATTTTTGCGTATTTTAGTTCCGTAGCGGGTTGTGGGTTTATAGGGGAATAGGGTGGGAAGTAATTTAATTATAATATATTAATTATGAATTTACTTGAAATCATTAATTATATGTAAATTAATTTTGTGTAAATATATTCCGTAGTGGGTTGTGGGTTTATAGGGGAATAGGGTGGGAAGTAATTTAAATAAAATTAATCAATTAATAAATATATTAATTGGTATTGATACTTAATTAATTGTTAATTATTAATTGGTAATTAATTTTTTATTAATTGATAATTATATTAATTGTATTATTTATAATTGGAGCGCGTTGTGGTTTTATTGGGGAATAGGGTAGGAAGTAATTTAATTGTAATTAACTAATTATTAATCCTTATTTATTGGTATTGATAATTAATGTATTAATTAATTTTTAATTGGTAATTAATTAATTAATTTATATTTATATTAATTGTATTAATAATTATAGGAGTGTGTTGTGGGTTTCTAGAAGAATAGGGGGAAGTAATTTAAATGTAATGGAGTAATTAATAATTTTAATTTTTGGGTATTGATAATTAATGTATTGTTCAATAATTAATATTTGTTAATTTATTTATATTAATTATTATTAATTGGTATTGATAATTTATTTATTGTTGATTAATTAATCATTGGTATTTAATTTATATTAATTGGTTAATTGCTATTTATATTAATAATGTGAATTTTATGTGTAGTGGGTTGTGTGTTTATTTGGTAATAGGGTGGGAAGTAATTTAATGTTATTAAAGTAATTATTAGATTTTTAATTATTGGTATTTTCAAATAATTTATTGTTAATTTATTAATAATTATTTTTTATTTTTAAATATGATTTAATTTATAAGTATGTTAATTTTTAAACTTTACGCTATCAAAAGCTTTCCCTACTGTTGCATTTTTGTGGGAATAGTAATTTTTACCCCTCCACTATCCAACACTTTCCCTACTGTTGCACTCTCTGGAGTTGGAATAGTAAATTTTATCCCTACGCTATCCAGCACTTTCCCTACTGTTGCACTCTTTGGAGTGGGAATAGTAATTTTTTCCCCTACGCTATCCAACACTTTCCCTACTGTTGCACTCACTGGAGTGGGAATAGTAATTTTTACCCCTACGCTATCCAACACTTTCCCTACTGTTGCAATCTCTGGAGTTGGAATAGTAAATTTTACCCCTACGCTATCCAGCACTTTCCCTACTGTTGCACTCTTTGGAGTGGGAATAGTAATTTTTATGCCTACGCTATCCAACACTTTCTCTACTGTTGCACTCTTTGGAGTGGGAATAGTAATTTTTTCCCCTACGCTATCCAACACTTTCCCTACTGTTGCACTCACTGGGGTGGGAATAGTAATTTTTACCCCTACGCTATCCAACACTTTCCCTACTGTTGCACTCTTTGGAGTGGGAATAGTAATTGTTTCCCCTACGCTATCCAACACTTTCTCTACTGTTGCACTCACTGGAGTGGGAATAGTAATTTTTAATCACCCGCTATCCAACACTTTCCCTACTGTTGCACTCACTGGAGTGGGAATAGTAATTTTTACCCCTACGCTATCCAACACTTTCCCTACTGTTGCACTCTTTGGAGTGGGAATAGTAATTATTTCCCCTACGCTATCCAACACTTTCCTTACTGTTGCACTCACTAGAGTGGGAATAGTAATTTTTAATCACCCGCTATCCAACACTTTCCCTACTGTTGCACTCACTGGAGTGGGAATAGTATTTTTTACCCTCCCGCTATCCAACAGTTTCTCTACTGTTACACGTGGTGGAGTGGGAATAGTATATATAATTTATTTTTATATTTATATTAATGGTTTTTATATATATATATATATGTAATTATATTTTTAGTTATGTTTTTCATTTTTCTAAATAGAAATATTAATTATATTTTAATATTATTAAGTGAATATATATATAAAGAAAGTTAAAAATGCATGTTTTTTTTAATTTGGCATTACATTTAATATTTATTAATTTTAACCTTTTTTATTAATTTTTAAGTATGTTTTACTTAATTATATTTATTATTTAATTAATTTTATATTACTTTTAATACATTTTAAAAAGTCGATATTTTGGCAGACTATATTTTTTACTACGATATTTTGTACTCGATATTTTTGTACTTACCTGTTTATAGATAGGAAGTCGATATTCTGGTAGTCGATATTTTGACATCGATATTCTTGTAGGTCGATATTGTGGTATTCGATATTCTGTCAGTGATCCCACCCAAGGGTCTAGGACTGGATGGGATACCTCTTGGGGGTTCAGAACTCACTCAGGCTGGGTCCAGATCCGGGTTCATGGTGGTTGGAGTCTTTTATGTCTCTGTGACTCTGAAAAGGAGGACAGCCAACTAGCTCTTGGAGTCACATCTTGTAGTCCTGGGTGCTGGTGAGGATGCAGGGCTACACTGCAGAGCTGGCCTCTGAAGGTTCACTGTAGTTTCCAGGCAGCAAAGCAGTCCTTTCAGGTACAGCAGCAGGCAGTCCTCTGAGAGTCCTTCCGCAGATCCAGTCTTGATCTGAAGAGTGGATCTAAAGTTCCTATTTTTATACCCTGGTGCCCTTCTTCTGGAAGGTGGGAGAAGCTTCTGGAAAGGTTCTTTGAAGTGCATGGAATTACCTCACTCCCCTGGCTCCAAGGTGGCCGCAATGACAATAAAAGGTCATTGGGTTTTTTGTGTGAAGGCAGAACACAGGCTATTCAGGTGTAACTGGGGCTGTGCTCTATAGTGCCTCCACATCTTGTCAGCAGATGGCCCATGGATGAACATCGAATCCCCCTATTGTGTGACTTTCTAGGAGGAATTCACAAAGTCTAACTGTCAGCTACACACAGTAATGTGCGGCAAGGCAGGCTGCAGGCACAAAGGGCTAAGGGCAGAAAAGAGCCAGCTTTCGAAAAGTTGCATTTTCAAAACTGTAATTAAAAATATGACATAACCATTAAAGAGGGTTTATCATTACAGTTTCGTAGGTACCAAACATGACATATCTACCTGCTCCCAATTAGGAATTACAGCTTATTAAATGTAATATGGAATTCCCAATTTTATCCTTTAGGAGGGGTAGGCCTCACAGCAGTGAAAAACGAATTTAGGGTTTTTTCACTACTTAGACATGTAAAACTTAAAGGTACATGTACAAATGTTTAATTACAGAGCACCTGTCGTATGGGCTACCTAGGGCCTTCCTTAGTGGTGACCTATATATAATAAAAGGGGAGTTTAAGGCTTGGCAAGGGGATTAAATGCCAACTTGGCATGGCAGTTTAATACTGCATTCACACTGCAATGGCAGGCCTGGGACATGTTTTAAAATGCTACTTATGTGGATGTCACCAAAAGTGCTGCAGGCCCACTGGTAGCATTTAACCCCTTCGCTGCCAGGCCTTTACCCCCGTACCATGTTCTTTTTTGGCTGTTTGCTGTAGTTCACGCCTAGGTCCCCATAACGTTTTGTTCACATAACGTATCCACGCCAAATTTGTGTCCTTTTCTTCCAACATAAATTCTAAAGGTACCCAGGGTTTGCAGATACCCCTGGAGGGGCCCAAGAAATTAGGCAAAATACACCAACATTTTGGGGTTTAGGGGGAAAATGGGCAAAAAGTGCTGGAGAAGAAAGCATCTGTTTTTTTGCCTGCAAATGTATCATTTTACTTGGGAGACCGAGAGGAACGTTGGGTGATAGGAAATTTGAGCTGGCACGGTGATCCCAGACAGAAATGTGAGGAAAATTTTATTTTTTTTAGCTAAATTTGAGGTTGCATGGGATTGTGGGTAAGAAAACGTTGGGGGATCCACACAAGCCTCACCTCCTTGAACTCCCCCGGGTGTCTAGTCTTCGGAAATGTCTGGGTTTGGTAGGTTTCCCTAGATGGCCGCCTAGCCCGGGACCAAAAACGTTGGTGCCCCCCTTCCAAAACCAGGTCCTTTTGTGACAGATGATTCTTATGTCTCCACAATATATTTTGGGCTCTTCCCTGTCGCGGCTACTTGGCCCACCCACCCAAGTGAGGTACCATTTTTATTGGAAGACCTGAGGGAACGCTGGGTGGTAGGAAATTTGTGCGAGCCTGGTGATTCCACAACTTTCCCACACAGAACGTGAGGAAAATGTGATTTCTTTAGCTACATTTGAGGTTTGCAGGTGATTCTGGATAAGAAAATGTTGGGGTGCAAACCACACCTCCCTCGCCTCTTCTGGGTGTCTAGTTTTCTGAAATTATTGGGTTTGGAAGGTTCCCCTAAATGGCCATCGAGTCCGGGACCAAAAATGCAGGTGACCCCCTTGCAAAATCAGGTCATTTTGTGATTGATAATTTTGATGCCTCCACAATATGTTTGATACCTCACTTGTGTGGGTGCCCAAAGCAGTGTCAGCCTGTATGAAATAAAATCTGCCCTTTTAGACCCACTTTGGTTCCCCCTCAGTTTTTCATTTTATATGTTTTTAGGTTCTCTGCTTTGGGCACCCACACAAGTTAGGTATCATTTTTTTCAGGAAACCGAAGGAAACGCTGGGTGGTGGGAAGTTTGTGCCAGCACAGTGATCAGACACATTTTTCACACAGAAATGTGAGGAAACTATCCAACGATACCTCTCCGATGTGTTTCGGTGCTTGGGGGCTCAGATAGTCCCATGAGCACCTAAGCTGTGAAACTGAAACGAGCGGATCGGCTCATTTCAGTTTCACTTTCAATGTAATGACGTCAGCGCACCATGCATGCGATCGTCATTACATTGAGAAAACAATGCCTTGTGAGGTTGGGGAAGCTCTTCCCCACCTCCCGAGGTAAAAAAAAAAGGAAATCTCTCTGCTGTTTTCAGCAGAGGGATTAGGCAATGGTGTCGCTTGAACGTAACGGTTACGTCCATGGCACCGATGCGCCACAGCCATGGACGTAACCGTTACGCCCATGGCACCTAAGGGGTTAATTTACAGGACATGGTATATGGTGTACCACTCTACAAGGGAATTATAAGTAAATTAAATATGCCAATTACATATATGCCAATCGAGCCATGTTTAGGAGAGTGCAAAAACAACAGTTGATGGACAGAATGCAGAACAATGTCATACATTCACCCCAGTACAGAGATCTGGGCCTAAATCCATCGTTTTTTTGCTCACCATGCCATTCCAGTTTGAACCCAGCCATATGCAAATCAGTCTTGACCCTGTGCCTCATGGGAACAGTCCAGCCCGAACTGCCAAGCCAGGTCCTCTCTGGACTGGAAACAAGCATCCTAGGACCAGTTTCGGGGTTTCACCCCTCTTCAGCCAGGATAGCTTGATTCCAGTGGCATGGAGAGCACGGGACCCACGTCTGGGCATACCCGTCCCACTCGGGGTGACAAATGCTAAAAAAACAGTTGATGGACAGAATGCAGAACAATGTCATACATTCACCCAGTACAGAGATCTGGGCCTAAATCCATCGTTTTTTTGCTCACCATGCCATTCCAGTTTGAACCCAGCCATATGCAAATCAGTCTTGACCCTGTGCCTCATGGGAACAGTCCAGCCCGAACTGCCAAGCCAGGTCCTCCCTGGACTGGAAACAAGCATCCTAGGACCAGTTTCGGGGTTTCACCCCTCTTCAGCCAGGATAGCTTGATTCCAGTGGCATGGAGAGCACGGGACCCACGTCTGGGCATACCCGTCCCACTCGGGGTGACAAATGCAATAACAACAGTTGATGGACAGAATGCAGAACAATGTCATACATTCACCCCAGTGATGGATTTAACCCAGATCTCTTGACTGGGGGTGAATGTTTTGATTTGTTCTGCATTCCGTCCGTCAATTGTGTGTCTTATGTTTAGGAGAGTGAGCACAAGCACCTTAGTACTGGTTATCAGTGGTAAAGTGCACAGAGTTGGTAAGGCTAACAAAAACGAATTCAGCATAAAGTAGAGGTAAAAAGACAAAAGGTTTGGGGGTGACCCTGAAGAGAGGGCCAGGTTCAACACATCCTTCTTTAGCGGCACCAGGATTATCAAGTTGTGGGCTAATCCAGAGGTGTCTGCTGATGACAAAAGAAAGTGGTGGGAAAGGGGCGAATATTTTGACCCACTGATATAAACCAGCAATGCCCTTAGGCTCAAAGTTGAAGCACTCATTCGTGGCCCATTTTAAACAGTGTTTTTAGCGGGCCATGATTGAGAGCTCTAGAGTTGCGAGTTTCTCACAATGCCTGTCAGTGAAAAGGAACATTTAATAAAAAATTTTTAAAGTTTAAAAGTGTACTTACCTTTTGCCTCAGTGTTCCTCTCCGATCCCAGCAATCCATGGCTGCCACACAGGCTCACAGAGTATAGTCAAGTCCCCATAGCAATCTAGACGCTGCTCTCATGCTGTTAATATTATTAATCTTCTTAGGAGAAGTGGCAGGAGTAGTTAGAGAGGGCTGGCTCAGTGCTCACTCAGGCACTGGGTCTGTATGCCTGCTCTTTCTACCCGGCTGTGCAACACTCGGATCAGAGAGGTTCAAAGTATCCTCAGACTCAGCTTGGGCTAGCAGGATGAAAAATAGAATGGTAATAAGATCATTTGATTGCCATTTTATTTTTCACGTTTGCTGCTCTCATAGCAGGATGGGTGATGCTCGTCCGCCCTAATGCTGGACTTATCATAATTGAAATCTTTCATGAGCAATTAATGGCTTCAAATATTTGATGATGAAAATTGGTCAGTATAGACAAGAAGCAAATAAATGAGAGAGATAAACTGGCAGCATCCCACATCACATACATCCATCGTACCATTCTTAAAACCTTGGAGATCTTACCTGGCTTTGAGGATAGTCAGAAGAAAGTGTAAAAGTGTAACTTGATCAAGTTAGACAGAAGCAGAGTGTCATGGAAAGGTCAAATAGAATTATGCCATTATGCCAACTCCACAGGTCCACGTACCTCAATGGACCATTCTCCATATACCAGAGAGAGAGGGAAAAACCCTGATCCCTTGATAGCTGCTGATCCGAAGAAATGTATAGGTTCATAATGTTTTATTGAGATAGTCTTCCAGTTCAAATGATCTAGCCACCTATTGAGTTACAGAAATTTTAAGAGGGACAGTCTCCCAAATTAGGCTGCACAGGTTTGCAAATAATTTGAGTCAGTTCCCACAAATAAAGTTACCAATCTGCATGACCTCTTCCTTTCTGCTTTAGTGGCCTGCTGAGTTTATTGCTCAGCATGTTTTCAAATAAACGCTTTTTCACCAAATGGGAAGAAGATTGTGATAGTTGGAGCTGTGCAGAAGTTTTTATATTCCATTCTGAGCGGAACTCTAAGTGTTTTAAACCCGACCCTCTTGTGGTAGAGCAGATCTCCAAGCCTAAGAGCAAAGGCCTCACAGTGTGTCCTAGACCTTACAAATGTGACCAAAAGAAGACCTCCTAGAAATCAGCAACACAAATTTGTAGATCTTACATGTGTCACAGCCCTAATACTACAAAATGAAATCTGACAGACATATTTAGTTTTTTTATTTTTGGAGTTTTGTGTAGCGCGAACAAGTCCCAAAAGAGGGTATCAGAGCGCTTCACAGGAATGAGTAAATAAATTCAAGACTGGAAATGTACAATTCGAGAAAAACATGCTAAGTAGACATAGGTACTTCAGTTTGGTATATTAGGGCAAATTTAAGTACAAACAAATCATATTTAGCAAGGCAATCCTCACAAGGAATCATAGAGATGAGTTTAGAATAGCAGAATAGGTAAGTTGTAAGCAGGGATGTAATCGAAGGTAGAACTTCCTCAGGAAACAGATTTAGTGATCAAAGAAGTGGAGAGAGTCACTTTAAGAGAGGGGCAAGTCGAAAGGATATCTGTTGAAGGTTAATGAGCCAAGGTGGGTGAGGGATGCTGAGGATTTAAGGGAGAAATTTGCTCATCAGAAAGGTTTTAGCTTTGGTTTTGAATATTGTCGTTGAAGAGATACTTCTGATGCTCGGGGGAGAGAGTTCCAAATTCTTCACTTTGGTTATGCCCCTCCTCAGCTTATTCAAGAAAGTTTTCTTAACTTGTATCCCCAAGTGAAGGAGCCTTTGGAACATGAATGGGCTGCAAATCTAGGAGGAATATCTATTTTAGGTATATTCACATCTGGATCAATTTGGCCTTACTGATGATGGATAGAGAGGGAGAAAGTGAGAGAGAGAGGGTAGCCAAATGCTTACTTGCTTCTTTACATAATATAGGGCTTTCATATATTTCACATTTAAACCAAAACTAAGGATTTCAAGTAATCATCAATTTTTTTTAAATGAAAGATAGAATACCATCAATAGTACAAGGATTTGTTTGAGAATTTTACAAATCTATATTTTTGTGTATGATTAACGAATGAGCTAATGCAATTTCGCAATAATTCCAAATATATAGACTGGTTTAATGTGTTTTGTTTTTAAACGAGTATTCTATGATGTGTAGAAGTGGTTTTTGTAATGATTATAAATTAGGCATTTCTGTTCATAACAACATTTTGACTAAGATAGAAGTTGTCTCTGTCACTCACTCTGTGTTCCCCCTCCTTCACACATCCTCTCCCCACCAGCTACAGAGCACACAATCAACATGAAGTGCATTAGGATATTTCCACTGTTGTTCTGGTTCTGTTCATGACAAACTTTCTCCAACTTGGATGTAACTTTCAAATGTTGTGCAATGTCTTCCGTTTCTTCACTGAGACCTATTCATTCATAATGTCACTCTGTAAAATGTATCCTGTTCTGTTAGAACATCCCTGGATGATAGTAGAAAAGAGGGTGTTGAATAATTATTCATGTAGTGGATTAGTATGTAGGTTTTAAGGTAAAGTGAAGTTTATTTTTCTTGTGCTTTGATTTACTGAAGAAATTATAAATTCACTTGCACCATGATGATTTGTGTATAAAAATCCTCAGTTTTGGGGGTGAGCCGAAAGGATTTTTCTTTTAACTAGGGATACTGTCTGATTCTTTTCTGATTTTACTGCTCATTGAGACTTAGAATATTTTTGTGTTTTTTACATACTCTATATAATTCTGCATTTAAGAGTCTTTATGGCATTCATTTTGTATGGCTTAATCTTGAATTTTATAATAAAACTGTTTAACTTTTCATTGAACTAGAACTCAGTTATTCACTGGGCTCATTCAATCCTAAATTATTAATTTACTATATTTTTGCTTGATTCTGGTGACCTGGGAGGTGCTTTAGCGCTGGGACACATTGCCTCATGAAATTGAGATTTAACACCGTCTCCGGTCAAGCAAATTGTAGGAAATCAGATTGAGGTAAATTTTGAGGTGTCTCAATTTTGGTGTACCCTTTTGCACCCACAGGTTTGTTCTTCTGATTACAAAGGCATATTAAAAATTGGAGGAGGATGGGAATAGGCAACCCTGTCTCGTACCACTATATACTTGGAGCAAATGCAAGATGTCTCCATTCACTGTGATTGCTTAAGTGATATTGCTGCACTTCACCATATGTATCACCCAACTCGCAAAGCATTCCCGAAAGCTTTTCGTCCACAAACCACTCTACAAAAAGATTCAGGACACATGGTCAACCAACCTTTTTGACATTAACTGTGTCTATTGAAAATGGTATACCACAAGTGTCATCCATATTGATGACATGAATTGACATATTAGTTAAGTTAGACAGGTGTTCATCAGACATAAACACCCCACTTGGCTCGACTCAGTAACTCTGGCATAATAATCTTAAAAAACATATAGACTATGATCTTATAAAACAACTTCAGGTCTGAATTGAACAGAGATATCAGCCTGTAGGTATCACACACCCTTATGTTCTTTACCTTGTTTAAGATTAAGGATATAACCCTCTCTCTAAAGTAGCCCAGCAACTTAGAAGCACTGACACACACACACAACTATACAAATCCTCTAAAAACAACAAAGATCAAATTGACTTTTTAAACTATGAAAACACTGAATTTAACAAGTTATAGTTTACTGAAGTTACTATAACTTACACCCCTGCCATGCACAATGATGTCATCAATAATGTCATAGCACATGCCATGTGTGATGTAATACGTGTAGTCATAAGCCGTACATGGCGAGGGCGCAAGTTATAGTTATTTTAGTAAACTATAAGTGGTGAATGTCAGTGATGTTTTGGGTTTAAAATGTTACATATTATCTGACATTTTCAACTAACTATAATGTCACTTTAACCTTTGTTTTTAGTGAATTTCAAAGATTTTATTTAATGTAAAATAAGAAATCATATGTAACTATAAGGTTAATTTAATCTTTGATTTTTTCAGTGAATTTCTAGTGTTTTTCTTAACATAATGTATGATTTTATTACCGTACCTAAGTATGCAAACCTGCCCCACCACACACAGCCTTCGCCCATGCATGGCAGACATGCAGCCAGGTCCTGTGCCAATCCCAACAGGCAGCCACCACCCCCACAGACATTCAACATCTCACAGATTCCTACACTACATTAGCATTTTTTACACCCCCCCTTCCCCAAAAGGGCTATGGGGTCAGGGTATACCTACCCTGCCTAGTTCTATCTTATTTTTTCTGTAAACTCAGGACTCAGAAACTGTCTGTATGAAGACGTATTATTTGTGAAAGAAGGTAATCAGGGACTCCCTGGGTTTTTAGGGAATTCCACAGGGAGCCCCTAGGGCTGAGATCGAACGCGGCCTTCAAATCTATGAAGGCTATGTACATATGGCCTCCCTTTAGTTTAGTGTACTTCCATATTATGCATAATAGTCTAAAGACCTAGTCTATTGTACTTATTCTCGATCTAAACCCTGCTTGATATTGAGACATGATATTGTTTTCTTCTAGCCAGGTGTCAAGCTTAAATAATATCTGTTTGGCATATATCTTCTGTAATATGTCAATTAAGCAAATTGGCCTATAATTTGCAGGATCTTGACGATTTCCCTTCTTAGAGATGGGAATAATCTCGGCCCACTTCCAAGTATTAGGTATTGGTGCACCTGCGGCTACAGCATTACAGAGTAAATTTACTTAAGGTGCCCAAACCTTAATATCGTGCTTCAACAGGTCACTGGGAATCTTATCTGGGCCTGGAGCTTTCCCTGTCTTTACCGCTTGTATTGCCATTGATGGAGCAAGGATTCGAGAAAATAAAACTTGCTCGAAGAAATCCCCCATTAACTTTTACTAATCGTTTAAAAAGCTGTAGATAAGACGAAACTAATATACACCAGACACCGACACATGGGGAGAGAAGCTTACGCATGCTTAAACTAATGAAAAAAAAAAAAAAAAAGCAACGGACCAAAACCCGCTTTAATTTGCAAAATACGCTTTGCGCATGTGCGAAACTGAACTACGTAGAAATAACGTGACTAACTTGCTTTGAGAGGGAAAACCTCGCGCATGCGCAAGAAAAAACCGAAACGTGGTCTTGAGGTACCGCGTGCCTGGCATCTGCTCACTTGAATTTAAAGAAGGCTGCTGTTGTTAACGCTTTTGCCTAAAAGAGATAATAACAACATCGGATAGAGTAGAAGTGGGTGGTGAACAGTGAGAATTATATGTATAAAAAAATAACATCTGTTTATGATTCCTTTATTAATAGTGTGCATTCGGGCCTGCTAAGAGCTTGACAGAAAAAGAAAATGGCGATGGACAACTAGAGATCGCGCATGCTCAGAGAGTCCAAGATGTGACCCGATGACCGAAAGAGCTGAATGACTGCCAAGAACCAAGGACAGAAGACCTGAGAAAAAGAAGACATGTATCATTTGTCTATGTAGTCTGTATTGTGAATGGCAACAATATATGCATGGGAAGAGGACAATATGAATGAGCTAAAGGGGAAGGGCTAGTTAACAATAAAGGTATTGGTAAAAATGAATATGTCAGCATGATGTGATGGAGACTCCCCTACCCCCGTCCAATCACATTCCGTATTTTAGTAAAAATTGCAACTCTTGAGGGTGGGACATGTAGAAATAAAGACTATAACTAGAGTAAGTTGAGTTCAGTCAGAGAGAATTGAGGATTCGAGATTGATCGATCGCTCATTGACGCTGAGAGAGAGAGACGGGTATGCTGCATCAGGAGAGAGCATCATAGAGAGGGAGAGGCGAAAGCAGACTGGGAAGATTCAGATCCAGACGACGGCCTGATTAGATTCGAAGATTTGCGGAAGAATATCGAGGAGGGAGAGAGTGTGAGAGAGGGAATCGCCCTGGTGCGTCGGGTTGCAGAAGAAGTCTAGTAAGTATTGGTCCTGTCCTGATCCTGTCCTTTAGTCTTTGTCACCTGATTCTAAGTCAGGGGACCTCCACCAGTCCTTTGGCCAGGGGGTTGGTTTTCGGTTATCCTCTTATTAGGTAAATGACAGTCTATCTCAGATTTGCATATTTTCTTTGCAAATGTATGTTAATATAGGCTTTTTGTCTCTACATCTATCCACTCTTATGCATTTGAGTTTTGTTGAATGAGGTTGTGAAATTGAATGTACTTTGCTAAATGAAATCTCTCTCTCCTATTAAAGAATGATGGGATTTGCACTGTGAATCTGTAATAAATGAGCGTTCAAATTTATGACTGAAAAATTAGATAAAGCTTATAAATCTTACTCAGAGTCTGTGGTCATTTCACTAAGAGCTGTACATTAGTTAAGAAGCTATTAATATCACCATCAACTAACTAAACTAATGGTCCATCGAACAGAAGAAGAGTGTTGATTTGTGAAGATTAGTTAGGCAATTGAAAATGTCAATTTAACCTGGATTGTGGTTACAGGGACATAACTAATTAGAACTTAAGTGAATTATAAAACTTGACCCCCAGCGGAGCTCCCAGGGAGTGTGGATGAACATTTTTTTTTTAAATGAACATGTATATGGGCCCATTGTTGTGAAATAATTCAAACCTGGGAGGGGCTTCCGCTGGATCAGTTTTTCTGGTAGCAGAGTTATGGTTATTATTGATTATTTTGGTGATTATTGATTACTGATTATTGATTTTAACTACTGTTTAACACTAAGAGTTAGTGTCGTGTTTTATGTTGTCTGGAAGTACAGGTACAGAGATACCTGGGAATCCCGGGAATGGAATTTAGAAGAGTGTGGTAAGGAGATCACACTTCAGAAAGTTACTCATCTGTCGTCATAATACCTAAAAGCTACAGAGGGCTGTAGGTGTTATATTAGGGACTATATCGTACAAAAGTAGAGTGAGAGTGATAGCGAAGGGTCCACCTGTTAAACTTTGGCCTTACCCAAAGGAGGAGTATCCCTAGAGGAGAAATCGGTCCTCCCCGAGCTTAAGTGAAGGGTAAACAGTGGTTTTTACTCGCAGTGCAAGGAAGTACTTTAGAAGAGTGTGGTAAGGAGATCACACTTCAGAAGGTCACTCGTCTGTCGTCATAATACCTAAAAGCTACAGAGGGCTGTAGGTGTTATATTAGGGACTATATCGTACAAAAGTAGAGTGAGAGTGATAGCGAAGGGTCCACCTGTGAAACTTTGGCCTTACCCAAAGGAGGAGTATCCCTAGAGGAGAAATAGGTCCTCCCCGAGCTTAAGTGAAGGGTAAACAGTGGTTTTTACTCGCAGTGCAAGGAAGTACTTTCTCTTTGAAGCATGTGAATAAACTATCTTTGGATTAGTGGGGCAAACAGAGTAGCGCTGTTTTTACGTTGTAACTAACAGAAATTTATGAAGTAAAATTAGAAAAATGCATTGTCGTATTACCTTGTGAAGGGAGGGACAGTAGCAGGAGTCATACTGACGTCACAAAGAGCCGCGCTGGTATTGGTTGAGACAGCGGGTGTTAAACAAGTGCAGATTGTAAAGGGAGGGTCAGTAGTAGGAGTAATACTGACGTCACAAAGAGCCGCGCTGGCATTGGTCAGATAAGTGGGTGTGTTGAAAGCTCTGATTGGTTGGTAGACAAGAACCACACTGGTATTGGTTGCGGAAGAGAATACATAGTGAACCCTGATTGGACTGTTGGTGTGAGATGCGCTGGTAAGTGTTGGCAAATAGGATACGTGAGAATACGGAAGAAGTTTTCTAAGTTTTGATTGCTGAAACCACTAGTTACAGGGATCGGAAGAATGAAGCTGAGTAATAAAATCAAAAATTTCTTTAAAAAGGATAAGCTTGTAGTAACCAGAGAAGGAATTCTTATGCCACCCCATAATATACCTGCTTCCTTTATGATGTTGGAACGAGGATATCATACTTGTGTTTGGTTGGAAAATTGGGAAGAGTATACTAAAGGCGATGGTGTTCTAGCTTTTCCTCAACATGGTACGTTTAATGTAAGGAGTCTTCAGAATTTGAGAAATCGGATGAATTCATTAGAACCAAGTCCTAGGTTAACGCAGTATGAAGCTTTGGAGGAATGGGAAGTTGAGGCATTTGAACGAGAGAAATACAGAGGAGGTAGAAGAATAAATAGAGGATTTTTACCTAGATATCCGTTTGACAGTCGAGGAGATCAGATGAAAAGATGGAGAAGAGCTGTAGTAACGGAAGGCTTGTATCCAGTGTTGATGGCTGAGGATCAAGCAGGGAATAAGTGTAAAGAAAAAATGAAACACATAGGAACAGGATGTGAAGAATCTGATGATGAGTTATTAGAAGACCTTTTAGTTAAAAGACCTCCACCTTATCAAGAAAATGCTAGAGACCCAACTCCAAGTGCACCAATGATGGGAACTCCAGTAGTACCACAAGTTTTATATGATTCAACAGTCACTCGAGCATTACAGGAAAAAGAACAGGATGCGTTGAATAAAACAAAAGAAGAGATAATTCTGAAAATAAATCAGTTAGGTTTGAATGCTGAAGCCCTGACAGTACCAGTAACGATTTTTCCTTTTATTCCATTGTATGGTGATAAAAGAGATACCCCGAGATTACAAACAGTGATAGTTCCAAAGAATAATGCTAGGAAAGAGGCAGAAATGTTAGAAGATCAAATTAGTGAGTGTGATTCAAATATTTCATTACTAGATCTCCCTAATCTTGAAACGGTGACTGAGACCCCGAAGAGAGTTACACCAGTAAATACAAGAAGAAAAGAACAGAATGTCACTCCAGTAGGAGGGAATTCTAAAGGATTTTCACCAGAATACCTAGAGGAATGGGCAAAAGGATTAGACAAGAAAAAACTCCAAACACCAAATATAGATGTAGGCAAGTTGAAAGTAGATTTAGAAGAAATGATTATTGGTACTATAAGCTCAGACAGACTAGGTTCATATGGAGATGATGAATTGTTGTTTTTGTGTAAAAGTATAACCTGGAGAGCAAAGAATCTTCATGAGAGAATAGTAGAAGTGGCTACAGAGTTTGAAATAGATGTAGAAAAGTCGAAAATATTACAAAAACCATATAGGGCAGATTTTACTGACAAGGATTTAGAGAGTTTGAATGCGTCAGGAAGGAGATTGCAGATAAAAGAATTAATGTATATTTTGAAGAAATGGGGAGATGCAGTTCGATGGAGAGGAAGATGGACAAGAAAAAGGGATGAGGCAGCTACAAAGGAAACATCTGCATTTCCATTAAGAGAGACAGGACATGTTGAAAAGGTGTGCCCAATGAGAGAAGTTCCTGGTGGTGGATATGTTCATGTTCCTTGGTCAAGACAGGATATTTTGTCTTTTACAAATGATTTCCCGAGACTGAGAGAGAAGCCAATTGAATGGTACAAGCAGGTAGAAAGATTTGTGAAAGTTTCAAAGGTATTATTAAAGGATTTGGATGGCTTGTTTGACATAGTGGTACCAATTGATTTGTGGACAGAATGTAAAATTACTATTGATTGGCCCACTGAAGAGTATCCCAGAGATGCAAGGACAGGTGCACCTTCAGATGAAGTGATGAAAAAGTATCAACAGGTGATTACTTTCTTGAAGGGAAAATTCCCCCAAAAGAAACAGATTGGGTTAAGATAGATAGAACAACTCAAGAACCAAAAGAGTCAGTACACGCATACTACGAAAGGCTGTTGCAAGTATTCAAGCAGTATAGTGGATTTGAAAATATTGGTGACAAGGATATGGGACATTTTGTGTATAGGTTTGTGTATGGACTAAGATCAGAAATTAGTCAGATGATTCAACAGCATATGCGTTGTTGGCAGAGTAAGCCCATTGATGATATTTTGAAGTATGCGAAGTATTGTAGTGATGATATTAATGCAAAACACAAGAAACTGAAAGAAAAGATGATGTGGGCACAAGTGAAGCTGGCGGAACACCAAGAGACACATTCTGGTTCTCAAAATGATAATCAGATGAATAATCAAAATCAAAATAGTCAAGGATCGAATGGAAATAAAGGAAAAGGACAAATGAGTAGAGAAGAAGCGAAAAAGAAGTTTCCTTGTCAGGCATGCGGAAAGCATGGACATTGGAAGAATGAGTGTAGAAATGTTCAACAGAGTAATGGGGTAAATCAAAATTTAAATCCACAGATGCAGAATGAGGTGGTTGTGAACCAGCAGCAACAGCAACAGGTAGTTACTCCGCAATTACAAGTGCCACAAGCCCCTATACCCAACCATGTGAACGCTCAGGGGCAGAGATACAGTGTGAACACCGGATTTCGTGGAGAGAGTGGTAAGAATACACAAACGATTCAACAATATTGGATGCAAAGTAATGAGAGTGATTCGGATGTTTCTCAATGACGGTGCCTGAGGGGGGAGGAAGAATGCGTGCTTGGCGCATCATTGGTGGTAGATCAGTCAGGTCCATTTGTTGAGGGAAAAGTGGAAGGTAATGACATCACTTTTCTAGTGGATACTGGAGCTACCCATTCTACTGTGAGAGCAGCAGAAATTCCAAACCTACCCCTCTCGGGAGAAACTATCCAAGTTGTAGGAGTCACAAATAAGCAAATTAAAACCCCACTCACTAAACCAATAGAAGTGAATATTGGGAATTTCAAAGACATGCATCGGTTTGTGGTTTGTGATTCAAGTCCAGTGAATTTGTTAGGGAGGGATTTGTTGTGCAAAATGAACTGCACCATCTATTGTACGCCTGATGGTATTGCTTTCCAAACACCTGATGAAGATATAGCTTTCAAAATGATGTTAACAAAACAAGAAACAGAAGTGGATGAAATGTTTTCACTTCTTACTGAAGATAGTTTGCCTGATGAACTGAAAAACACAGTGAAACCAGACGTGTGGGATTTTACAGGGAAGGAAATTGGTCTGATGGCAAATGTAGACCCAATTAAAATAATGGTGCAGGAAGGTGCAATCTATCCGAACACACCCCAATACAGAACAAGCCCTGAAGTAAAAGCTGGAGTTGCTCCAGTAATTGATCAAATGATTGAACAAGGTATTTTGAGAGAGATAATGGGCAGTCCTTGTACTTCGCCAACCATGGGGCTTAAAAAGCCTAGTGGCAAGTATAGAATAGTGCAAGATTTAAGGAAAATTAATAAGATAGTAGTACCCTGTTGTCCAGTAGTACCAAATCCAGCAGTGATCCTTTATCAGATACCTTGTGATGCACATTGGTACACAGTGATTGATTTGTGCCAAGCATTCTTTTCGATCCCGTTACACCAGGATAGCCAATATCTCTTTGCATTCCGGTTCGGAGAGCGTGTTTTGGCATGGTGTCGGGTTCCTCAAGGGTACACAGAGAGTCCCTCAATTTTCAATCAGATCCTGAAAAAATGTTTGGAAACATTGATTATGCCAGGAAATTCGGTTTTGGTTCAGTACATTGATGACCTATTGGTGGCATCAAAGACACGAGAGGCTTGTGTTACTGACACAATTGCCTTACTGAACCATTTGGCAGAAGGTGGGCACAAGGTGTCACCAGAAAAATTACAGTTTTGTCAACAAGAAGTCAAATATTTGGGACACAAGATAGAAAAAGGAGTCAGGAAAGTGACACCAGAGAGAATAAAAGTGATTCGACAAATGAGTCTGCCTAAAACTAAGAAAGAAGTACGAATGTTCTTGGGAGTGATTGGATATTGTGGACAGTGGATTAGTGGATTTTCATTGCTTTCAAAACCTTTACTATGATTGACACAAAAGGATGTGATGGATCCAATTGAATGGGATTATGAAAGTGAGGATGCATTCATAAAATTGAGAGAATGTTTGTGTCAAGCACCAGCGTTAGGAATGCCTGACAATACAAAATAATTTGTTTTGTTTTGTTCTGTAGTGAGAGAGAAGAATGTGCACTTTCAGTGTTAACCCAGCATCATGGATTGTCAAGGCGTCCAGTGGCATATTTTTCTGCCACTCTGGATCCAGTGGCTGCGGCATTGCCTGGCTGCTTAAAGCAGTAGCTGCTACCTGTGTGAGTCTGGAGCCGAGTGAATCAATTGTGATGGGACATCCTCTAAAGGTGTATGTGCCACATTCAGTCGAGATCCTTTTAACAAGGACTCGTACTCAGCACTTCACCCCTAGTCGGCTGACTAAGTGTGAAAGAGTGATCCTAGGTGCTGAAAATGTAAGTGTAATAAGATGCACCGCAGTAAATCCAGCAACCTTGCTGCCAGATCCATATTGTGAGGAAATAAAAGAGGAGGCTGATCATGATTGCTTGGATGTGACAGAAATGTGTACAAAGCCCAGGCCGAATATTTTTGATGTCCCATTAAAAGAATCAGACTATGTATTGTTTGCAAAAACAAGATGGAGAACTGAGTTCTGCCTATGCTGTGTGTACTGTATCTGCTATTCTAGAAGCATCCTGTTTAAGAGGAGTCAAGTATGCACAGATAGCCGAATTGATAGCTTTAACAAAAGCATGCAAAATTGGAACAAAATTGAGAATAACCATATTCACGGATAGTCAATATGGTTTTGGGGTTGTGCATGATTTTGGCCAATTATGGATGCAGAGGGGATTTCTTACTTCTTCAGGTTCTCCTATCAGGAATAGCAAAAATGTCAAAGAACTATTGGAAGCAATACAATTGCCGAAAGAAATTGCAGTGGTAAAATGTGCCGCACATAAATCAGGAAATGATTATGTGACACAAGGCAACAAATATGCTGACCAGGTTGCGCAATTTTGTGCTCGAAATACAGTGTCTTTAAACAGAGGATTGGAAAAGGAAATTACCAATTGCCAACTAATGCTTTTCTCTGCTTTTGAAACATGGGATGAAGTTAGACAGTTACAGGATGAGGCAGATGTAAAAGAAAAGGAATTCTGGATCAACACAGGTTGCACAAGAAGAACAGATGATGAAGTATGGGTGTGTCCAGATGGAAGACCGATAATGCCAGACAGTTTGTAATCACAAATGGCAAGAGTATATCATGGAGCTACACACATTGGGAGGGATGACATGATTAGACACTTCAGGCAGACATGGTACAATCCCAAGTTTAGGCTCATTGCAGAGAGTCTCTGCCAGCGCTGTTTGACATGTCAACAGCAGAACCCAGGTAGAAAAACGTTTGTCAGTTGGGGAAAAATCAGAAAGGCAGAGGGACCATTTACAAGACTGCAGCTTGACTTCATAGAGTTGCCGCCGTGCAACGGTCTGAAGTAGGTCCTTGTCATTGTGTGTCTGTTTTCTCGTTGGGTGGAAGCTTATCCAACAAGAAGGAATGACAGTCTCACAGTTGCCAAACTACTGTTGAGAGAACTCATTCCCAGATTCGGATTTCCAGTCACTTTGGAATCAGATAGAGGACCTAATTTTAACAATGAGATAATTCGATTAATTTGTACAGCTTTCAAAGTTGAGCAGAAACTACATTGTGCCTATCGACCAGAAGCATCTGGAGTGGTTGAGCAGCTAAATGGTACAATAAAATCCAGGTTAGGGAAGGTGTGTGCATCCACTTCGCTGAAATGGCCTGATGCTTTGCCCCTTGTATTAATGAGCCTTAGAAGCATCCCTGACAGAAGGACAGGCTTGAGTCCTCATGAAATTCTTATGGGAAGAGCAATGAGACAAGCATTTGTACCTGGAAACAAACTGATGACTATAACTGATGATCTAGTGTTGGACTATTGTAAAGGACTAGCTGATCTGGTACATTCTGTGTCTCACCAGGTTGGAGAAGATGCAACCGCAACACAGCCGAATCAAGCTCATGATTTGAGTCCAGGCGACTGGGTTGTGATAAAGAAGCACACAAGAAAATCGTGCTTAGAACCCAGGTGGAAAGGACCTCATCAAATTATATTGTTCACAACGACAGCAGTGAAATGTGCTGGCTTCCCAAACTGGATCCATGCCAGTCATACCAAAAGAGTCCCAAGTCCACCTGAACGACAAAAGCAGCAACTGGTAGAACAAAGAAAAGAACCAGAAGCTGAAAGTTGTGAAGTCGAAGAAATCAGAGAAACAGACACTGAAGAACGTATTGATGATGAACAACCAAGTACAAGTCAAGTGAGGTGGGCACCAGTTACTGGGTCTCAAGAGGCTGTTGTAGATATCGAAGAAGAGCAAGAAATTGAGAGACCAGAACAAACTGAAACAGAAGATCCAGATCAAGCTCAATCAGAAGAAGAAAAAGAAGAATTGACAGGTGCAGAACAAAATCAGTCAACAGAAGAATCTACTGCAGAAGATTCAGATCAAGCCCAATCGGAATTAGAAAAAGAAGAATTTAAAGATCAAGAACGAAATCAAACAACAGAAAGAAAAAGATCAGAAAGTCCATAACAAGCTCAGTTAAAAGAAAGAGAGAACAAAAGAACGTTAGAAATTGGCGAAGAAGGTGAAAAGGCAGTGCAAACAAAGAGAATCAGAAAGGGTGATCACTGGCCAAGTGGAGTAAAAGGACTGAGATATGTTTTGAAAAGAAAAACAGGGAAAGAATTAGAACAAGTAAACAAAATATCAAGTCAAACTGAAGAAGAACATCCAAGAAGAAAATCTTTATGAAAATCAACAAGAGTGAGAGTTCCAAATAGAAAATATAAGGCTCCTGAATGGACATATATCATCCTCGAGGACTTTGAGAATCTTGATCTAAATGAAAAACAAGATGGTGTTGCTAACGAAGGAATTGATGAAAGCAAACTGAGACCACCTTAAAGACTAAAGACTTTGACACAAAGAGTGGAAATAGACAAATATATAAAAAAAAGAAAAGAAAACCAAAGAAGAAAAAGAGAATAAAGACAAAGGGGGAACAAAGACAGAATCACACAAAGATTTTATATTTTTAAGAATTTCTTTTTTAGAATTTAGAGGAAATAATTTAGATATTGATCAATTTGGAACACTAAAAATGGCAGAAACGAAAGTGACTGAACATTCAAAATCTAGTTTTAAACGAAGATGTGTTAAATGTTGTTTGTGCAGTATTTTGATACTAATGTTAATGTGGTTATTACTAACTGTTGTGATACCTATTTTTATGGTAAATAATAACAGAAATAACATTAATACAAGTGATCGAGTGAATGCAGTTACTAAAAGAACAACTACCACAAATTTAGAACAAATGGATGAGAGCATGTATCCTCATGACAAATCAAATAGTGATTCGTCATTAAATGTATTTACTAAACTTCTTTATGAATACGTAGATACAATGGATGTGAGTGATTGTTATGTTTGTATGAAATTACCTTCGTCTGTCTCTGAGGGGGTGACATATCATCATCTTCCTTTAACCTATGGTTTGTCATATAGTGTTGTGTCCAGTTTGTTCTATGTAACAGGCAAGTTGCAGTATTATTATTCGAATATGGATTTAGTATTTTCAGAAATCCCTATTCGAAGAAACCTAAACCCAGTACTCAGTGCTAAAGAGGCAGAATTCATGGGTGAGTTCTTCTTAACAACAAACCCAATAGCCATAACATATGCTCATAAGAACAATCTAACATGTATTTTACGTGACGAAGAAAAAGATTTTCTAAATTTAGTAAAGGAAAGAAGGCAGGATTTCCAAAAGAAGGCTGTTGAACAGAAGTCAAATGTACCTCCATGGGCTAATAAGGAAGGGGACTATAAGAAAGGCGAGACTCATGCTGCAATGTCCCTAGATTTGTCGAAAATGGGGAAATTCTGTCTGCATAGACTAAAAACGGACTATAACAACATTTTCATTGGTTCTAGTGAATGTGAACATACCTTCCTAATAATGGGGGGATGGGGATTAAAAGGTGGGACTGATCCTGTTTTTCCAGGGATTTATTACGTGTGTGGAAAAAATGCCTATTATAGGTTGCCCACACTATGGTATGGTAGTTATTATATTGGAATAGTATTTCCTAAAGTATATCACATTACAAAGCACAATTAAATGGATGTAGTGAGTCAAGGACTAAAACGAACTAAAAGAACAAGCTTTTCAGAAATAGTAGGTGATATTTTTGGAGCACTGATACCAACAGTTAGAGTCATACTGAATTCACATAAAATAAGAAAGTTGTCAACAATAGTTGATCGTCTATCAACAGATACTGCTGGGGGATTCTTAATGATTAATACCAATATGGTTGCAATCAGATCTATGGTCTTGTAAAAACGACTTGCTCTTGATATATTATTGGCAAAAGAGGGCGGAGTCTGTGGCATGTTGAAAGTCAAACATTGCTGTACATATATCCCAGACAAAAGTAAAGGTATTGAGGGATATATTAAGAACATTACAAAGATTCATGAAGATTTGACCCAACTAGAGGTTGACGGTGTCTGGGAAAGACTTAGTAAAAGTATTTCCACTTTAGGAAATAGTTTATTAGGGAAGATCCTAATACCTGTAATTTCAATAGCAATAATAGTTATGATAATAATATTGACATATAGATGTTGCAAGAGTAAAACAAGAGAAAGAATGTTGGCAGAAATAAAGAATAAGAAAATGGGAAGAAAGAGAAAAAGGGAAGAGATTGAACTAGAAGAAATGAAAGGAAGTTTATATGATAAGATCAAAGAATTTGACATGGAAAAAAAACCTGAAGAATTAATAGAAAAAGAGGAAGACACTAAAGCTTAGTAAATGATAGTTGTCACTTGGTAATGATGGGTATTTTTTGATTGCTCAAAAATGCCATCAGAGGGGGATTGATGGAGCAAGGATTCGAGAAAATGAAACTTGCTCGAAGAAATCCCCATTAACTTTTACTAATCGTTTAAAAAGCTGTAGATAAGACGAAACTAATATACACCAGACACCGACACATGGGGAGAGAATCTTACGCATGCTTAAATTATGGAGAAAAAAAAAAACAACGCGACCAAAACCCGCTTTAATTTGCAAAAAACGCTTTGCGCACATTGCAAACTGAACTACGTAGAAATAACGTGACTAACTCGCTTTAAGAGGGGAAACCTCGCGCATGCGCAAGAAAAAACGAAACGCAGTCTTGAGGTACCGCGTGCCTGGCATCTGCTCGCTTGAATTTAAAGAAGGGTGCTGTTGTTAACGCTTTTGCCTAAAAGAGATAATAACAACATCGGATAGAGTAGTAGTGGGTGGTGAACAGTGAGAATTATATGTATAAGAAAATAACATCTGTTTATGATTCCTTTATTAATAGTGTGCATTCGGGCCTGCTAAGAGCTTGACAGAAAAAGAAAATGGCGATGGACAACTAGAGATCGCGCATGCTCAGAGAGTCCAAGATGTGACCCGATGACCGAAAGAGCTGAATGACTGCCAAGAACCAAGGACAGAAGACCTGAGAAAAAGAAGACATGTAACATTTGTCTATGTAGTCTGTATTGAATAAATTATTGTGAATGGCAACAATATATGCATGGGAAGAGGACAATATGAATGAGCTAAAGGGGAAGGGCTAGTTAACAATAAAGGTATTGGTAAAAATGAATATGTCAGCATGATGTGATGGAGACTCCCCTACCCCCGTCCAATCATATTCCGTATTTTAGTAAAAATTGTAACTCTTGAGGGTGGGACATGTAGAAATAAAGACTATAACTAGAGTAAGTTGAGTTAAGTCAGAGAGAATTGAGGATTGGAGATTGATCGATCGCTCATTGACGCTGAGAGAGAGAGACAGGTATGCTGCATCGGGAGAGAGCATCATAGAGAGGGAGAGGCGAGAGCAGACTGGGAAGATTCAGATCCAAACGACGGCCTGATTAGATTCGAAGATTTGCGGAAGAATATCGAGGAGGGAGAGAGTGTGAGAGAGGGAATTGCCCTGGTGCGTCGGGTTGCAGAAGAAGTCTAGTAAGTATTGGTCCTGTCCTGATCCTGTCCTTTAGTCTTTGTCACCTGATTCTAAGTCAGGAGACCTCCACCAGTCCTTTGGCCAGGGGGTTGGTTTTCGGGTATCCTCTTATTAGGTAAATGACAGTCTATCTCAGATTTGCATATTTTCTTTGCAAATGTATGTTAATATAGGCCTTTTGTCTCTACATCTATCCACTCTTATGCATTTGAGTTTTGTTGAATGAGGTTGTGAAATTGAATGTACTTTGCTAAATGAAATCTCTCTCTCCTATTAAAGAATGATGGGATTTGCACTGTGAATCTGTAATAAATGAGTGTTCAAATTTATGTCTAAAAAATTAGATAAAGCTTATAAATCTTACTCAGAGTCTGTGGTAATTTCACTAAGAGCTGTACATTAGTTAAGAAGCTGTTAATATCACCATCAACTAACTCAACTAATGGTCCATCGACCAGAAGAAGAGTGTTGATTTGTGAAGATTAGTTAGGCAATTGAAAATGTCAATTTAACCTGGATTGTGGTAACAGGGACATAACTAATTAGAACTTAAGTGAATTATAAAACTTGACCCCCAGCAGAGCTCCCAGGGAGTGTGGATGAACATTTGTTTTTAAATGAACATGTATATGGGCCCATTCTTGTGAAAAAATTCAAACCTGGGAGCGGCTTCCGCTGGATCACCATCAATGTCTCATCTAAGGTGAAGAAGGGAGTGATATTAGGTCCATGCCAATCGGCTGCCTCAATACTTGTTCCATTAGCAAATTTGTCATTTATTGCCGAAGTGCCAGCTTCCGAGTATAGAGCCGAGAAATGATTATGCCATGTGCCTGGGTCTAAGTAAAGGTCCAAATTAGTATTTCCCACAGTACAACCCTGGGCTAGCAGTTTCCAAAAACCCATGTGATCTTTATTTTTTGCTGCCACAAGTAATTCATTCCAGTTGCTTTCCTCCCAATCTTTTTTTGCCAGAGCTAATAATTCCCTATACTGGATCCTGCAGGCTCTTAACTTTGCTATATTGTTAGTCCGAGCGGCCGGTATCAATTGTTGCTTTGCCACGCGGCATTCCTTGGTAAACCAGGGATTAAGGAAGGAATGCTTGGTGGTATTGGGTGGTTCTTTCTTACGAGGGGTTTTACTCAGGTAAATTTCTAGCTTCTCGGCCAGCATAAAATGTATTTGCAAAATTGGGATATCGCATGGGAGAGTGTTTATATAAGGAGTTAGAATATCTGCAAAAGTATTATAAATCTTTGCCAGGGTTTGGGAATTTCCAGCGATGGAAGGCCACTTTAGTGCCCTATGATTGTTGCTAATCAGTGGATTTAGGGGAGGGTTTTTTTCGGACAATCTTTCCTTAATTCCCATATATCAGAAAATATTCCATCCATTATCAAGCACAATGGGAGATGATCACTATCATCTCTATGATCCACTTGAAAATCATGTAAGTTACCCCCATAAATTGGTACTTACTATTATATAATCGATTTTACGCCTGGAGATACCTCTTTTAAATGTATATGCACTTGGGCTGTCTGATGGCAGCCTACCGTTGCATGCTCTTAGTCCTTGCCCTGAGACCAATCGAGCTAATTGCATTACTGCCATTGTGCAAGGGACAGAAGTTCCGGCTTCCAATTGGGGGATGCCTCTTGCCATGTCCTCCTCTTCTAAAACAGTTTCTAGGCCCGCCACAGGCTCGAACTTACAATTAAAATCCCCACCTATAATTACCGATATCCTGGGGTCAATAGTACTTAGGAAGTTGTCCAGTGTCTCCAGTACTAGGGATTCAGTACTCTTGGTGTACTATAGACATTTATCAGGAGGATTTCTCCTTTATTGTGTGTTTTTATTTTTACCACTAAGATGTCTGGAGAAGGTAGTTCCAGTTGGTCAATATCTATCTTTAAAGCGATTTTGGCCCATATAGCTAGAACTCCCGATGGTCTGCCTCTCGAGGAAGAGACAGCATTAGTACTAAAGGTCCTATAGCCCACTGCATCTTTTATAAATCACAAGGCAAACTATGAACACTCATGGGGTGTACTGTTTGAATATTGTAAAAGCACTTTATGTCCATGGCTGGAAAGATGAGCCTCTGATGGGAACAGTATAATATATTGATGACAGGCAATTTCTAAGAGTGTGGTTTCAGTCCATTTATAAAAGTCACCAGCCACCACTAGAAGACTTTGATCTGCACACTGACTGGAATTGTGGTTGTTTTAAAAAGAAATTGGAGTTTTACTAGACCCTTGAGCAATAAATACCACTGATTCACTTACGCCATATGAGGGCTTTCAATCACTACAAAGACATCTATCAAAATGGAACAGTGAATGGTACAGGAGAGGACTGCTTGGCGTTCGAAGAACATTGTATTTCAAATTATGGAGCAAAGGAATTGTCAAGTGGAGAATCTGCTTTTCACAAAGAAGATGTTGTCATTGCAGTAGGTTCTCCTTTAAAGACATACGGACATGATTATGTTTGAAAACTTCCTAGGAAATGACATCATAGTATTGTTCCGCAAATACATGCCTTGAGAATACAATTTCAGGTGGAAATCTCTAACTGCGTCGGAAAAGGGCTTAACAGAATATCACTGAACGAAAACACCTCAGATACGTCAGTTTTCATAGCCCCCTTCGGTGTCCCAACTTACTTTGTGAAAGGGCAGTCTCCACTATCTGCCTATCGCATAGCGCGTCCTCTATATGTTAGCCAACAGTGGGGAACGCTAAGAATATAAAGAGGAAAGCCGGCTCTGTCATTCTAGCGTAACTGGAAATTATGTCCTGGGTGTACAGGTGCCAAATACATACAAATACAAGAGTACCTCGAGTAATGCGCAAGCTCACTCACATCAGATGCCTAGGACTGGATGGTGGTAGGCCTGTGCCACATGGTGGCAGGATCATGTCATCCCATAGGGATGTTTGGAACTGTAGTCTGCCCTAGCGGCATCAAAATGTAATACTTAAAGGATTGTTACGATATCTCATCACAGAGAGGACAACCCACTGGGAAGTTACCTAAAAGCAAGTGGGGTGATGTATCAATGAATACAGATGATACTTTAAAGGGACAAATGAAGCTATGCACCACTACAGAACCATCAACCACATTCATACTCAGATGCGCTGCCAGCCTTTCTTAACATAACATGTATTTAAGAGTGCACAATTTTGCCCACAAAGGGACCATGGGGGGAGCCCCAATACCCCTGCGGTCCCTTATGGCTCCCGCCTCCAGCAGGAGCCAGCATTGCTTCTGCATGCAGTGACCTGCTAAATATGCAGCTCCCTGTGTGTGGGAGCAAACCTTTTATCTCTTTCCCTGCCCGCTTGACAGCGGGCAGGAAAACAGATGAAAACTTCGCTCCCAGCTTTTCCTGCTCCCGCCCACTGGGAGTGGAGTTACTGTTTGCTCTTGCTTGGTAGGAGCTGTGAAAGCTCCCGCCAAGGGAAAGCAAACTGCTATCTCCTGAGAGTAGGCACCTCAGGAGATAGAAGGAGCCGGCCCTGGGGATTGACGGTCCCCAAGGCCTTCTTTGTTCCATAGGGCCAGTCCCCAGGAGGTGGTGGTCCCAAAGGCTGAAATCAGCCCCATTATTTATATTTAAATATGCCCCCGGGACCTGGCCCATCAGGGGGCTGAATTTTAAAGGAGTGCAGGAGACCACGCATCTTTTTTTTTTTTGCTGCAAATTCATGGATCCCTTCGATTTCTCTGCAAAAAAGTTTTTTAAATGCTTTGTTGCCCTGGTGCCCTGGGGGACCCAAAACCAGGGCTAGGGATCAGGGTATTCTGCCCCGGCCCCTTTTCTTCATTTTTAAATTTTTGTTTGGGACTCGGGTGAGGCCAAGTCCCAAAATGGCTGCCAACGCTTCCTGGTTGAAGTGTTGACAGCCAATCAGATCTCTGCACGAGATCGGCAAGAATTGGGTCAGCGTACCTAGATATACAAATTTGGTTTTACTTTAAAATCTTGAGAACTACTGAACAGTTTGACACCAAATTACAAAAAGCAAACTTTCTGGACAAAAAGATACCTTTCTGCCAAATTTGGTGTAATTCCGTCCAGCGGTTCGGGCTGTAGTCATGTCTAAAATCTCTATGGGAATTAACATGGGAAGCACACTTTTTATGACCCCCTATTTCTTGGCCCATGCTTGACGGATCACCCCAAATTTTTCCATGCACAACTATAAACAGTAGGGCACTTTTTTGGAAAATGTCGTGAAGATTTGAAATCAGCATGCCAGACTCTAGGGGATAGTGTCCCTGGGTCCAAAATCAGCCTGGGGAGGGGGGCCATACGGCCCCACACCCTTTAATTTTTTTTTAAACGGCCCTGGAGGGTGATATCCCAAAGGCCAAGCCCTATGACCAACCCCCCAATGTGCACAGCTGAAGGCCGTGCATAGCGTGGGGTTGGCTGTATGGGGGGTGCTGGCTGCAGGGCCTGGCCAGCCGTGCATGGCAGGGGGTTGCATTTACGTATGGTAATTAATTATTTCTTTATTCACATATTCCTGTCGGGATGTTGCCTCTAAATGCTTGTTCGATTTCATTTGAAATAATGTCTCAAGTTTTAATAATTTTTCTTTTATTATTGAGTGGGATTGATTGTAATTGTAATTGTAATTGTCATTTGTAGAGCGCATTATCACCTACTGGTCTCTAAGCGCTTGTTGTCTCTTCAGCATGTGTCTCTCGTATATATGTTGTATTCCCTTTGAAGAAATTGTAACCACACTATTTTCTTTGTGTTTCTGTTTCCATTGCCATGTATGCTGACTGGGTTAGACAGTTAGGGCGTGCAACCAACTGGGAGTTCAACTCAGACACCCACCCATGCACCTAATAGGGTGAAGGGGTCGTGACCTGCTTCTGACTTTGTCATACCCTGAATTTGACTCCACAATGTGATTCAGGCAGCAACCCCTTCCTTGATACATCTTCACATACTCTTTTCTACCTGCAACTGTGGTAGGGTAGCCTTCTGAGCAACCAGCTCACCACTTCTAGTCCTCAGCTGAGCTCTAATTTGCTTTTAGCAGCACAGGTAGTGCCACAGCTTTCCTTTTGGCCTTGTGTAAGATAGTTCAATCCTGCTCTGCAACTATTTCAGTGGGCGGGTGAGGGGTGAGAGTGCATCAGTTGTACCCCAACTTTACAAATGAAGCTTAAATGCTTGCCAGCCCAGAAAGGTGAGGCGATAAATTTGATCCGACCATGGATAGCTATATATACTAATGTGATTAACCACACCAAAGGTTGGACTATTGAATGCTCATTTTTCCTGAAAGAAACTGTGACTACGATGGCCTGCTAAATTAACTTCCTGGGGCAGCATGCCTTTAGAGTCCACTTTAAGCATTAATGGAAAGTTCAGACACACTTTCGAAAATGGCCCATAAAACCTTCACACCTCATGCTTGGCCAGAGACTGCAACATTAAGACACATATCTGCCTCACCTCAAAGAAATTCAAAATACAGAGAACGCAGAATTAAAACCCTAGCCCATTTAGCCCAATGACCCACCCAACCTGACTGCCATTCCTGGCAGCTCACACCTGACTCCAAACACACTGGTGATGTAGCCTGGCAACTCTCTGAATCCTTTTCAAGGCCACAAAAGGCACACCTGCCACTAATTTGCCAACTCTGTGCTAACCTCACCTTAATTGCAACAGCTTCTGGGGCTCTGATGCGTCATGATAGCCTCCCATGCACACCACCACCTTTCACACACTTGTCCTTGGTAGTGGCACCTGTAGTAGGCAGTGGGCAAAAGGTATACCTAGTGACAGAGGAGGTGGGAACCATGCACCTGGATGTCACCCCTCAGTCAGCTGAAAGAAGGACTCTTAGCTCACGTCCTGCATCTGTTGCAACTCACCATCTCTATTCTGGGGTACAAGCCTCATTGCTAATTTCTGCAACACATCTCAATATCTGTGCCCTCAGGCCATAGCGGCGTTAAGTGAAACTTTAGAGGTGGGTATAAAGGGTTTGGATGGCTTCTCTTATAAACAGCACAAATTGATAATTAAATATCGAGAATTGATGAAACCACTCAAAAGTCTGGTAAATATTCTTCAGACAATATATACATGTTTTACCACCTTCCTATCTAAGACTTATGATTGGATCTGTTTTGCCATCTTCCTTCCTATTGTGTTTTTTACTTGCTGAAAGTGGCTGACAGATGAGTAGGCCATTTGAGAAACCATGACATTTTTTTGTGAAAAACATCCCTGTACGTTTTCCCAAATTGTGATGGCACCTATAGGACATGACAATTAGCCCAAGTCCATGTGCTCTATCAACTGGATACATTTCTTTGGGGTGTAAAACAAAATGATTAAGAGACTTTATCATTGCAAAAATGCCTTGTCCGGGAAAGGCCCAGGATTACACAATATAACACAGTTCATGATTTGCAACAGAGTGTAACATAGCCACAACTTAAGTCACTGTCCTGCACAATATAAATATTAAAGATTCATGCATTAACATAAATGGATACAATTAAACTACAATGACCATGTCCACTGCTGGTAGCTAAGAAGAACTTACTTGATGCTATCTGAACTAGAAATTATGAAAGTTTGTATTTTTGAATCTCTTGCATGATAAAAAAACATGAACTCCTGATTCTCCAAAGATAACTCACTATGATGATGTCTTTCCACCAAGTGGAAATCCCTACAAAACAGAAAAGACTTGTTGTTGTGCCCTATTTCAACTGGCCTATGTTTCTGAAATATAAATAATAAAGTGTTCCTTATTAAAGCATGGTTCTGAAACTGACTAAGGGACCTCATCCCATGTACTAAGTGAAGAAATCGTGACCCACATGTGCTTTCAGGTCACCATCCAGTTCCTGCATATGATTCTCATCTTTGATTTACAAGTGCCACAGACAGACAGAGAATGGGAATGAGCGTGTGCCTAAGTGATGGAGGTGTCCAGTAATGCCCAGTTTAAACAGGCACATTTCCAGGTCCTTCATTGCACATACTTTACACCTGCGAGGTTACATCGCATATATCCCCAGCAATCCCACAAGTGCCCCAAATGCAAAACAGATCAAGCTGACTATGTACATATGAGTTGGAGGCACCCCAAGGTGGTGCCATTTTGGGCCTAAGTTGAAGTTAAACTGCGGTCCGTGACAGGGATGCTACTGGAGCCCTCTATTAAGATATGCTTATTGGGGCGCATGCCCTCTCCCAGGGATGGTAGAATGCAGAGACGGTTTAAACAATTGGGGCTTCTACTCGCAAAATGGTGAGTTGCTATTCATTGGATGGCAAATATGGGGCCCACAGTGACTGCGTGACTAAGAGACATGGAGGAATGGGTGGTGGCGGAAGAGCATAGAATGAGAGAGGTGAGAACCAATGAGAAGGCGGATGAGGATTGTATGATCTTGGCCGATCTACTGAGCAGTCTGGTGGACCCCAGGGAGGGAGGCCTGTCTCGAGAGGGAAGCGTGGAGGACAGGAGCTCTGTGGGGGGCGCACGCCCACCCTTATGGATGAACAGTCAGAACAGGTACAGAGAGCTGCCATGATGGTCCCCTCATCGGTCGGGGATGAATAGGGAGTGGGGTGGCCTTTGGGACGCCCCCGTCAGAACAATGATAGGGGAAGTTAGGGGGGGGGAAAGGGAGCACTGCAATGTGATACCCCACATGGTCGTGATTTTCATTTGAACAATGAGACTGTACTTACTACAATGGACAGTATTCTGGCCCCGTTAGCTGGTTAAAGGAGTCAGGGTTTGCCTCTGTATGTTGTATGTATGACTAAATTTTATGAGCAATAAAGATGTAAAAAAATTATTCTTGTCTTCGTCTTGCTTCATTGCCAGATGCCCAGAAGACCTATAACGTCAACAACCCATTCTGCCAGGCTTGCAAGCAGAGGAGGCAGTGATGTTCATTCTGATCACGTTGCCTTAGCAGCTATCCTTGCCATCAGCAGCGAAGCAAGATGGCACTGCCGATGGGCATATCTACCACTCAATAGCCTTGCTAAACTCCAATGGTAAAATATCTTTCAAAATCCAGGCTCCGCCTAAAGGATTAACTTTGTATATTGATTAATTCTGTCAGCCAACGCAAGCTTTTGGAAGGCAAGGGGGACTTGGCACTACATTAGAAGAGTAATAAATGTGTTAGACATGGTAATCAGGAAGTAGATCCCTTTACTTCTGCAATTCCTAGACAAAGAAAAGACATTTGACCAAGTAGATTGGTACATATCTGCTTGGCTTTACAAAACTTTAGTTTAGTCGTAAGGTAATTAGGCTGAAACAAATTCTCTAACTGTCAAATATCCTAGTTTTACCTCTTGTCGAAAGATAGGGGATGCTCAAAATCTCATTGCCTGTTTAGTGTAATGAAAATAAATTTTGTCCTAAGATCTATTTCAGGCTTAATGACTCCTGATAAGTCGTTATTAACAGGATAACTTCCTGTTAAGGTATCAGCCTTAAACCGGCAAATCCTTCACACACACATAACAAGTGCATATGAGGGATTATCTGCTTGGTGACCTTGCAGCTCCTGACCTTTATAGATATCCTTTGGCTGCACTACTAAGGGCTCTTTTGAAGTGGCACAACACTAAATCGGATAAGCAATGGCTCAACATGGAAGAGTCTGGATGGCCTAAATATTTGAGACTCATTATATGACTGCCAATGAGATAAAGGTCTCAGACCTCATTCCAATCTATAAAGTTATCTCTGATATCCTTTTATTTGGCTAAAAGGTTTTGATATTCCCTCCTCACTGCTGAAGAAACTCTCTGCCGACCCGAAGGACCTCAAGAACTTCAGACCCATCTCTCTGCTCTCCTTTCCAGGCAAGGTCATTGAGAAGGCCATCAACGCCCAACTCTCCAAGTTCATCGAAGCAAACCACATCTTGGACCTCTCCCAATCCGGCTTCCGAAGCAACCACAGTACCAAGACCGCCCTCCTCGCTGCCACAGATGACGTTCGCACCCTCCTCGACCGAGGCGAAACTGCAGCCCTCATCCTCCTGGACCTCTCGGCCACCTTCGACACTGTCTCCCACCGCACTGTATGCACAAGACTTCACGACACCAGTGATCCAGTGCGACACTTTAATCAGGGCTCAATACTCATCAATATTTCATACAATGGCCCATACACATTCACCCAAATCCCTGATGCACTGGGGGTCAAGTTTAAAAGACGTAAAAATTGTTTTCTTCACAGATTCATGTTTAAAAATCCTAAATACATAACTAGACCTGTAATCAACTCTCTTTCCTCTCGATCGATGGACCAATTAGTACAGAAGTTGATGGTAATAATAAGACTAACTGACTATCTAAACAGCTAAATAACTACAAACTCTCGGAAAGTTTTTAAACAAAGTTTATCTTAAATAAAGGGTTATGCTCATCGTACACAGGTCACAATGCAAATAAAGAATTTCACACATGGGAGAGAAAATCAAACAGCAATGCAAACAATATCAAACTTATCACAATTAACTATATGCATACGAGAGAGTGGATAGATGAAGAGACATAAGTTTCAGCAAAAATAATGCGAAACAATATACATGTATCGGAGTGGATAGCTGAAGAGACATCAGATTCAGAGACAAGAATACATTTGCAAATAATTATGCAAAGTACGAGTCAGAATAATACTAACCCAAAGGATCTGTGAAATACCACCCCCTTGGCCGAGGGGACAGTGGGGGTTCCCCGAACTAGAGCCAGGGAACAAAGATTTCAGAGACAGGAACGGGACAGGGACAGGAACAGCTAGGCCTCTCTGCAAACCGATGGACTGTGACGCATCTCCCCTCTCAATCTCCTACCGCTGAAGTCCCTAACCACACCCCCAAAAGCACCCCAGTTATACCCTAAAACCTACGTGTCCAACCCACATTAATTGAAACATTTTGCGAAACTCAACAGTTCATTGGATGCTCGGGGAGGTGGTGCATCACACCACAGGGATTTCATTTATTAGTTGTTCATGAATATAAGTCTGCATCCTTTCTTTGATTTAATACTGACTAGTTCACATGGTTTATTATGTGATACATTTGATACATTTTCGCACATCTTTTCCAACAATGTCTGCAGAAGCAGTCTTTAGTCCCACCGTCAGTCACATCCTTTTGGCAGGCTATCAATGTTCTCTGTACTGCATTGGCCTTGAACTGATGTTCATCATCCGCAGCGCACAGCACTTCTGGCTGCTCTGTCATGACATTTTCGTTCTCACTCCAACCCCTCCTCTATCTGGTCAACTTAAGAATAATGGAAGTCCATTTCAGCTCACTACGGCAAATAGAACATAAGCATTCATTAATTACATAGAAATGCACTTTTCACTGTTTACCACCCACCTTTGCACTATCCCCTGTTACATGTTTTCCTAGCAGAAGCTTAAGGCAAAAGCGGCATTATTCATTTATTTTTAAAGCAAAATGCAAGATGCGAAATATAAAATGCATTAATTCTGTTTCTTTCTAAACGCATTTTTGTATGCGGCCTAGTTCTTTCATGCATTAATTTTGTTTCTTTAGAGGCGCAATGTAAAGTGCGGCCTAGTTCTTACATGCATTAGTTCATATTAGTACATGCATGCGCAAAGCAGTTTCCCACATGTTCATATAATGTGTATTTTAAACTGTTACTGCACACTGTTAGTACGTATTATGGGGGTGTTAATTCGAGCAGGTTTCTTTTTGCGAAATCCTGCTCCATCAATCCCCCCTCTGATGGCTTCCTGGAGCCATCATAAAAATACCTACCATACCAAGTACCATCTTTATCTATCTAAAGATCAGGGTTCCTTTCTCTTTTCATCATCTTCTCATCTAACTCCTTCATTTTGTCATAGTAACCTCCTTTCATATCTTCTAGTTCTATTTCATCCCTTTTTCTCTTTCTTGCTTTTTGTTTGTTGTTTGATCCTGTCATCTCTTTTCTTCCACATTTACACTTACAACATTTATATATTGTTATTATCACTAAGGCTACTCCGGCTATTGAAACGATTGGCATTATTATCTTTCCTCATAAACTACTTCCAAAGGTAGAAAACCATTTACCTACAGAAGAGAAACTCTTACCAAGTCTCTCCCAAACACCGTCAACCTCCAGTTGGGTCAAATCTTCATTTAATTTCGTGATATTCTTAATATATCCTTAAATACCTTTACTTTTGTCAGGTATATAAGTACAGCAGTGTTGAATTTTCAACATGCCACAGACTCCACCGTCTTTTGCCAATAAGATATCAAGGGCAAGTCGATTTTGCAAAACCATTGATCTGATCGCAACCATTTCGGTGTCAATCATCAAAAACCCACCAGCAGTATCTGTTGATAAACGATCAACCACTGTGGACAATTTTCGAATTTTATGTGAATTCAGAACGACTCCAACTGAGGGTATCAGTGCACCAAAAATATCACCTACTATTTCTGAAAAATTTGCTCTTTTGTTACGTGTTAGTCCTTGTTTTATTTCATGGATACTATTGCTAATTTTGTCTACATGGTAGACCTTTGGAAAGACGATTGCAAAATAACAACTACCATACCAATGTGCAGGCAACCTGTAATAGGCTTTCTTACCACACACATAATAGACTCCTGGGAAAACAGGATCAGTTCCACCCTTCAATCCCCAACCTCCAGTAATTTGGTAAGTATGTTCACATTCACTAGAACCAATGAAATAATTATTATAGTTAGTTTTCATTCTAAGCAAACAAATGTTCCCCATTTTATACCAGTCCAGGGACATTGCAGCATAAGTCTTGCCCTTCTCATAGTTTCCTTCTCTAAATGCCCATGGTGGTATCTGTGACTTCTGTTCAGCAGCTTTCTTTTGGAAACTTTCTCTTCTATACTCTACCATATCTATGAACACCTTATCTTCAACCCGTAAACTACATGTTAGATTGTTTTTGTAAGCATATCCTATATCTAGTGTCTTAGTAATATGGAAAAATTCTCCCATGTACCGTGCATTTTTATTACTTAAAACTTTATTCAGCTCCTTTATAATAGGTATTTCCGAAAATACTAAATCTATATTAGAATAATGATACTCCAGCTTCCCCGTCACGTAGAATTGGCTGGTTAGGACACTACAAGACACACCATATGTTAAAAGAAGATGGTGATAAGTCACCCCTTCTGAGACAGACGAAGGTAATTGCATGCACACATAACAATTACTCACATTCATGGTATTCACATACTCATATAACAATTTAGTAAAGACATTTAACGAGAAATCACTAATTGATTTATCATGATGGAGAATGCTTCCATCCATTCGTTCTATGTTAGTATTAGGGGTTTCTTTAGTAACATCATTCGCTCTTTCGCTTATTACGGCATTAGTTTTGTTTTCATTATTAGTTACTATTAGAATAGGTACAATGACAGTTAATATTATCCACATAAATGTTAGTAAAAAGACACTACATAAGCAAGCTTTAATACATCTACTTTTCAGACTAGATTTTGGATGTTCAGTCACCTTTGCTTCGGCCATTTTTGTATTCTACCAAGATAAAAATCTAAATCTATGAAAAAAAAAATCTAAACTTACATAAATAAGTATTCTGAAAAATAGTGTAATCTTACACTTCAAGGCTTTCTTCTTTTTCCCCTTTCTTTTATTTCTTTCTCTTTAAATCTTCTGAGTCTTTCCATTCATTCCGTCTGACAAAGTTTTTTCTTACATTTTTTTTTCCACAGTTCTTTTAAGGCGGTCTTAATTTGCTTTCATCCACTTGCTCAGTGTCAGTAAAGTCCACTCTTTTTCTTCACTTGGATCTGAGCTTTCAATTTCTTCCAAGATCACGTACGTCCATTCTGGTGCTTTGTACTTTCTACTTGGAATTCTTACTCTCCTCGTTTTTCGTACTGACTCTTCTTCAGACTCTTCTTGTTCTGTTTGACTTGTGACCTCATTGATTTGCTCTGGTCTTCTTTTTTACTTTCTTCTTACAAGAGTGTATTTCAGTCTTTTCACTCCACCTGGCCAATTGTCACCTTTTCTTGGACTTTTAACTTGAACTACTTTTTCACCTTCTCCATCTGGTTCACAAGTTCTCTTGTTTGACCTTTCTTCTGCCTGTTCTACTTCTTGACTTTCAGTAACTTCTCTTTCTTCTGGTTCAACAGCAGTCTCATGAGACCCAGTAACTGGTGCCCACTCTACTTGACTTGTGCTTGGCTGTTCATCATCTGTTTGTTCTTCAGAATCTGTTACTCTAGATTCTTCAGCTTCACACACTTCAGCTTCTAGTCTTTGGCTTTGGTTTACCAGTTGCTGCTCTTCTTGTCTTTCAAGGGGACTTGGGACTCATCTGGTATGGCTGGCATGGATCCAATTTTGCAAACCACCACACTTCACTGCTGTTGTCATCACCAGAATCACCTGGTAGGGTCCATTCCACCTGGGTTCTAAACACGATTTCCTCACGTGTTTCTTGACAAGAACCCACTCACCAGGACTCAGATCATGAGCTTGATTCAACTGTGTCTTAGTAGCATCTTCTCCAACCTGGTGAGACACAGAACGCACCAGATCAGCCAATCCTCTGCAATAATCAAGCACTAGATCATCAGATATATTCATCAATTTGTTCACTGGTATAAATGCTTGTCTCATTGCTCTTCCCATCAGGACTTCATGTGGACTCAAACCCGTCTTTTTGTCAGGAATGCTTCTAAGACTCATCAATACAAGGGGTAAAGCATCAGGCCATTTCAGTGTTTTGGATGCACACACTTTTCCTAACCTAGATTTTATTGTGCCATTTAACTGCTCAACCACTCCAGATGCTTCGGGTCGATAGGCACAATGCAGCTTCTGTTCAATTTGTAACGCTGCACAGATCATCCGAATTATCTCATTATTAAAATGGGTTCCTCTATCTGTTTCTAAAGTGACTGGAAATCCAAATCTAGGTATTAGCTCTCTTAGGAGCAACTTTGCGACAGTTAGGCTGTCATTCCTTCTTGTTGGATAGGCTTCCACCCAGCGAGAAAACAAGCAGACAACAACCAACACATATTTCAGCCCATTGCACGGTGGGAGTTCGATGAAGTCCAACTGAAGTCGGGTGAATGGACCTGCTGCTTTTCCAATTCGTCCCCAGCTAACTACTGTCTTCTTGCCTGGATTCTGTTGCTGGCAGGTGACGCACCTCTGGCAAAGACTCTCTGCAATGACCCTGAACTTTGGGTTATACCATGATTACTTGAAGAGCCTGATCATTGCATCTCTTCCAATATGTGCAATTCCATGGTATACTCTTGCCATTTGGGATAGTAAACCGTCTGGCATGACTGGTCTTTCATCTATATAGACCCACACTTCGTCTTCTGCTCTCTTTCTGCAACCTGAATTTATCCAGATTTCTTTTTCCTCATCACTCGCCTCTTCCTGCAACTGCCTAACCTCATCCCAAGTTTCAAAAGATGAAGAGAACATAAGATGGCATTTGGTATTTTCTTTTTCAATTCCTCTGTTTAGGGCAATTAAATTTCGTGCACAGAAAGGCGCTACTTGGTCTGCGTATCTGTTGCCCCTCATCACATAGTCATCTCCTGACTTATGTGCGGAACATTTGACCACTGCAATTCTTTTAGGCATTTGTAAAGCATCCAATAAATCTTTTACAGTTTTGCTGTTTCTAATAGGAGAACCTGGAGAAGTCAGAAGTCCCCTTTGCATCCATAGCTGCCCAAAACCATGGACAACCCCGAAACCATATTGACTATCAGTAGATATGATTACCCTCAGACTTTTGGCAATTCTGCATGCTCTAATCAGAGCTATCAATTCAGCAATTTGAGCAGAGTTTATCCCCTTAGACAGGATGTTTCTAAAACTCCTGCTATTGTGCAAACAGCATAGGCAGAACACAATTCTCCTTTTTCATTTCTTAAACATGATCCATCAAACTTTCTTCTGTGAGAAGTGAAAAAAACTCATTCACTTCTGTCCCTTGCTTCGCTAACATCATCTTGAATTCAACATCTTCATCAGGTGTCTGAAATGCAATACCATCTGGAGTACAGTAGATGGTACAATTCATCTTGCAGGACTTGAGTCACATACCACAAAACGATGCATGTCTCTGAAACTTCCAATATGAACTTCTATTGAATTTGTGACTGGGGTTCTAATATGCTGATTTGAGACTCCTACAACTTGGATAGTTTCTCCTGAGAGGGGTAGGTTTGGAATTTCTTCTGCTCTCACAGTAGAATGGGTAGCACCAGTGTCCACCAGGAATGTAATATCATTACCTTCCACCTTTCCTTTGACAAATGGACCTGACTGATCTACCGCTAAAGATGCGCCAAGTACGCACTCTTCCTGCCCCCTCAGGCATCGTCATTGAGATGAGTCTGAATCATTCTCATTGCACTGCAACCAATATTGCAGAACCATTTGCACATTTTGATTCTTACCAATCTGGTCACCTCCGTGAAATCCAGTGTTCACACCGTAACTCTGCAGCTGAGCATTCACATTATTTGGCATGGGAGCTTGTGGCACCTGTAACTGTGGAGTAACTAACTGCTGCTGCTGCTGTTGGTTCACAACCACCTCATTCTGCATCTGTGGATTTAAATTTAGATTTACCCCATTATTCTTTTGAGCAGATCTACACTTGTTCTTCCAATGTCCAATCTTTCCGCAAGCATGACAAGGAAATTTCTTCCTAGCCTTTTCTTTACTCATTTTATCTCTACCTCTACCTCCATTGGGCACCTGACCATTTTGATTCTGACCATTCATCTGATAACCTGTCTGGGAATTATTATTTACTTCTTGTTGCTCTGCTACCTTCACTTGTGCCCACATCATTTTCTCCTTTAATTTCTTATGTCTTGATTCAATGTCATCACTACAATACTTTGCATACCTCAAAATTTCATCAATTGTTTTACTCTGCCAACAGATCAAATGTTGCTGAATCATATTACTAATCTACGGTTTCAATCCAAACACAAAACGATACACAAAATGTCCCATATCTTTGTCTCCAATATTCTCAAATCCGCTGTACTGTTTAAATACTTGTAACAACCTTTCATAATAAGCATGCACTGATTCCTTTGGTTCTTGGGTCGTTCTGTCTATTTTAACCCAATCTGTTTCTTTAGGGGAAATTTTCCCTTTCAAGAAAGTGATCACCTGATTGTACTTTTTCATCACCTCATCGGATGGTGCACCTGTTTTAGGATCTCTAGGATATTCTTCTTTTGGCCAGTCAACAGTGATTTTACATTCTGTCCACAAATCCTTTGAAACTTTTACAAACCTCTCCACCTGTTTATACCACTCAACTGGTTTCTCTCTTAATCTGGGAAAATCATTTGTAAAGGACAATATATCCTGTCTTAACCATGGAACTTGAACATATCCACCACCTGGAACCTCTCTCATCGGACATGCCCTTTCAACTTGTTCTGTTTCTTTCAACGGAAACATAGACACTCTTTTACCAGCAGCTTCTTCTTTCTTTCTCGTCCATCTCCCCTTCCATCGTTCCACATCTCCCCATTTCTTCAAAATATTCATCAACTCTTTTATCTGCAACCTTTTTCCAGACGCATTCAAACTCTCTAAATCCTTTTCAGTGAAAGCCAATCTGTATGATTTTTGCAATACCTTCGATTTTTCTATGTCTATTCCATACTCACTAGCAGCCTCTGATATTTTCTCATGTAGATTCCTCGCTCTCCAAGTAATGCTTTTACATAAAAACAACAGTTCATCACCTCGGTAAGTCCCTAATCTGTCTGGACTTATCGTACCAATAATCATCTCTTCCAAATCTACTTTCAATTGGCTCACATTTATACTCTGTGGTTGAGGTTTTTGCCTTTCCATTCCTTTTATCCAATCATTCAGTTCCTCTGGGGAAGGACCTGCTGAACTCCCTGTCGCTGTAATAACATTCGGTCCTATTCTCCTTGGATCTATTTGCATACTTCTTCTAGGGGTTTCTGTTATCATCTCACAAACTGGAAGATCTAACAATGTAGTATTTGTGTCAGCCTGTCCATCCTTATCTGCTACCATCACTACTCCATTCTTGACGCTACTCCTAGGAACTACTAACGTATGTACTTTTGATACATTCTGTTTTTCTCCATACAATGGAACTACGGGAACAATTGTTACCGGTACCGTTAATGCTTCTGCATTCAGACTTAACTGATTTAATTTTTGGACCTGTTCTATTCTTGCCTTATTTAGTATGTCCAATTCCTTTTCCTGCACTACTCTAGCTATTTCCGTAACCTGTGGAGTTAATGGGATTCCCAATTGTGGCGCACTTGGGGATACCTCACTTGGACTTTCTTGGTATGGCGGAGGTCTTTTGGTCATAATGTCCTCCAACAACTCATCATCATCATCAGAATCGTTTGCATCATCCCTTAAACTTGAAGTTTCTATATTTTTCTTTTTCTCTTTACATTTACCTCCTGTCTGGTCATCAGCAACTAAAACTGGGTACAAACCTTTGGTTACCACAGCTCTCCTCCATCTTTTCATTGTATCCTCTCTTCTCTCAAAAGGGTACCTAGGCCCAAAACCACTGTATCTCCTACCACCTCGATATCTCTCTCTTTCGTATGCCTCTACCTCCCATTCCTCTAACGCTTCATACTGTGTAGGTCTGGGATTCAGCTCTAATGAACTCATTCGATTCCTCAAATTCTGCAAAATCCTCATATTAAACGAACCATGCTGTGGAAAAGCTATAACACCATCATCCTTTGTATATTCCACCCAATTCTCTAACCATGTACACGTATGGTATCCTCGGTCCAACATCATATAAGCAGCTGGCGTTGCTGGAGGTGGGACAAGAACTCCTTCTCTAGTCACTATAGGTTTATCTTTCTTAAAGAAATTCTTTATTTTCTTTAACAACTTCATTTTCTCTGACTCTTTACGCAAATGTATCACAACAGAACACACAAAGAAACCTTTCCGTAATTCTTTTTACTCTATTTGCTAGTTCTCGTCCAATACCAGCGCGACTCACACCAACCGTCCAATCACGGCTCTCTACGTTTCCGCTATCTCAACCAATGTCAGCGAGGTTCACACCAACTAACCAATCACAGCACAGTACACGCCCGCTGCCTGACCAATACTAGGGCGGCTTTTTCTGACGTCAGTATTACTCCTTCTACTGACCCTCCCTTTACAAAATAATACGGCAATATTTTCTACGTTTTCTTAATCATAAATTCTGTTAGTAACAACACAAAACAATGCTACCTTGTCTGCTCCGCTAAATAAAGAGATAGTTTTCACTTTCCTTCGAGAAGTTCTTTCACTTCAGGCAAAACGACGACCAACGTTATTTTACCTTTCAAACAAGCTACAGGTGGACTTATTACTCCTCTTGGGATAAGGCCAAAGTTTCGCAAGAGGACTTTTTGGTGTAAAAGAGGTCTTGGTACTCCTCTGGGCATAAGGCCAGAGTTTCGAAAGTGGACCCGTCGCTATTTCAAATACTCTTCTCACATACGAAATTGTCCCTAAATATAACACCCATAGCCCTCCGTAGCTTCGGTATTATAACAACGGACAAAGTACTTCTGCAGTGTGATTTCTTTATCCACACTCTTCTTCTGCCTACTTCAGGCTAAATTCCTCAGGTACCTCTGTACCTGTACTTCCAGACAACATAGAACAGGACACTAACTTTTTCTTGTTAAAACATATAATCAATAATCAATAATTATTACCAAACTAATCAATAATTAAACCGTCCTCTGCTACCAGAAAACTGATCCAGCGCGACACTTTAATCAGGGATCAATACTCATCAATATTTCATACAATGGCCCATACACATTCACCCAAATCCCTGATGCGCTGGGGGTCAAGTTTAAAAGACGTAAAAATTGTTTTCTTCACAGATTCATGTTTAAAAATCCTAAATACATAAATAGACCTGTAATCAACTCTCTTTCCTCTCGGTCGATGGACCAATTAGTTGAGAAGTTGATGGTAATAATAAGACTAACTGGCTATCTAAACAGCTAAATAACTACAAACTCTCGGAAATTTTTTAAACAAAGTTTATCTCAAATAAAGGGTTATGCTCATCGTACACAGGTCACAATGCAAATAAAGAATTTCACACATGGGAGAGAAAATCAAACAGCAATGCAAACAATATCAAACTCATCACAATTAACAATATGCATACGAGAGAGTGGATAGATGAAGAGACATAAGTTTCAGCAAAAATAATGCGAAACAATATACATGTATCGGAGTGGATAGCTGAAGAGACATCAGATTCAGAGACAAGAATACATTTGCAAATAATTATGCAAAGTACGAGTCAGAATAATACAAACCCAAAGGATCTGTGAAATACCACCCCCTTGGCCGAGGGGACAGTGGGGGTTTCCCGAACTAGAGCCAGGGAACAAAGATTTCACAGACAGGAATGGGACAGGGACAGGAACAGCTAGCCCTCTCTGCAAACCGATGGACAGCGACGCATGTCCCCTCTCAATCTCCTACCGCTGCAGACCCTAACCACACCCCCAAAAGCACCCCAGTTATACCCTAAAACCTACATGTCCAACCCACATTAATTGAAACATTTTGCGAAACTCGACAGTTCATTGGATGCTCGGGGAGGTGGTGCATCACACCACCGTGATTTCATTTATTAGTTGTTCATGAATATAAGTCTGCATCCTTTCTCATGATTTAATACTGACTCATTCACATGGTTTATTATGTGATACATTTGATACATTTTCGCACATCTTTTCCAACAATGTCCGCAGAAGCAGTCTTTAGTCCCACGGTCAGTCACATCCTTTTGGCAGGCTATCAATGTTCTCTGTACTGCATTGGCCTTGAACTGATGTCCATTATCCACAGCGCACTGCACTTCTGGCTGCTCTGTCATGACATTTTGGTTCTCACTCCAACCCCTCCTCTATCTGGTCAACTTAAGAATAATGGAAGTCCATTTCAGCTCACTACGGCAAATAGAACATAAGCATTCATTAATTACATAGAAATGCACTTTTCACTGTTTACCACCCACCTTTGCACTATCCCCTGTTACATGTTTTCCTAGCAGAAGCTTAAGGCAAAAGCGGCATTATTCATTTATTTTTAAAGCAAGATGCAAGATGCGAAATATAAAATGCATTAATTCGGTTTCTTTCTAAACGCATTTTTCTATGCGGCGTAGTTCTTTCATGCATTAGTTTTGTTTCTTTAGAGGCGCAATGTAAAGTGCGGCCTAGTTTTTTCATGCATTAGTTCATATTAGTACATGCATGCACAAAGCAGTTTCCCACATGGTCATGTAATGTGTATTTTAAACAGTTACTGCACGCTGTTAGTAAGTATTATGGGGGTGTTAATTCGAGCAGGTTTCTTTTTGCGAAATCCTGCTCCATCACCAGCATCCGTGACAAAGCCCTGGAATGGATCCGCTCCTTTCTCACTGGCCGACAGAGAGTCAAAATACCACCGTTCTACTCTGGACCCACAGAGATCAGCTGTGGAGTACCTCGGGGCTCCGCCCTCAGCCCCACACTCTTCAACAACTACATGGCCCTGCTCACAGCCATCATCAGGAACATGGACTCAACATCATCTCCTACGCTGACGACACCCAGCTGATCCTCTCCCTCACCAGCAAACTCACAGTCGCCAAGAACAACTTCCAAGATGGGATGAAGGCTGTCGCCACCTGGATGAGGGCAGCTGCCTCAAGCTAAACGCAGAGAAGACTGAAGTCCTCATCCTGGGCTCCGCCCCCTCCACCTGTGATGACTCCTGGTGGCCTGCAGATCTTGGATCCCCCCACACCCACAGACCACAGATAAAATCTCAGCATCATATTGGACCCCTCGCTCACCATGAACCACTAGATCAATGCCATCTCATCCTCCTGCTTCCACACGCTATGCCTGCTCTGAAAGATCTTCAAGTGGATCCCCACCGAGTCCAGAAAGAAGGTGACCCACGCACTCATCAGCAGCAGACTTGACTACAGCAACGCACTCTATGCCGGCATCACCCAGAAACTCCTCAAGAAACTGCAGAACATTCAGAACGCCTCCGCCACACTCATCCTCAATATCCCCTGCCTGAGCCACATCAACAACCACCTGAGAGACCCCCAATGGCTCCCAGTCAACAAAAGAATCACCTTCAAGCTCCTCACACATGCCTACAAAGCCCTAAACGATGCGGGACCTGCATGCCTCTACCACCGCCTTGCATTCCATCCACCCACCAGAGACCTCTGCTCTGCCCAACGGGCCCTGGCCGGCGTCCCATGTATCCGCAAGACCATGGCCGAGGGAAGCTATTGTTCAGATGGTATATGGCCCCAGTGAGACTTCGCAAGAGTTATCCTGATTTTAGCAGATTAGCAGAATCTGCTGGTGAGGATGTGATGCTAGCGAAATTTTGGGGAAAAGGCACCTTGTCCTTGATAAAGGATACCTCCACACCATTACAAAACCCATAGACACACTTTTGGTCCTGCTAGACACTCCATTTGTATCTAATGAATGTATAATATTTACTTTCCATATAGTAAATTAATTACTTTCTGAGAAAGAGATGTGGCCTAGTGAGTAGAGCTGCTGATCTTAGAACCTGGTGACCCTAGGTTGAATCCCAGCCTCAGGGGTTGACTCAACCTTGTGTGAATCTGAGCAAATACTTTAATGTCCGTGCCTAAAAAATGTGTATGTAATGTGTGAAATATATTTGTGTAATTCTCCACTTGATGTACACAATCTTCTAGATCGTATCTCAATTCCCCACATATCGTACAACGCTCTGTCGCTTTCTAACTTGGGGAATGCTATGTAAATGCCAATACATACATACGACATTCTCACTATTCTTTCATGGCTTACCTTTCATTGGGCCAATGATGGGAGTCCTTTGACATGCCCTCTCTAGACCTATGATGGGCAAAAATTTGGATCCTCCTTGCCATGGAAAATATTAACGCCATCGTCAATGATTCATTCATTAAACATGTGGCTGTCTGGTCATCCTCTGTGGAATATGTTAACACAAACCTATTCATCAATCCAGTCAAAGGACATTGTGATGCTTCTGATTATTATAACCTGTCTTTCCCTCTGCCCTACTTGTATGTCAGAATGAAAGTGAGCTTTGGATGGGAATAGGCTTGTAATCTGCGCAGATATAAAATTCCCCGCTCCTACTGCCCCAACAGGTGATACAGGTGCCAGACTGAGTTTGGGTCAATTTCATCCTCTAATGCATTTATCACCGGGCCATTCCTGGATTGACAGTATACCTCTAAACTCTAGGTGTGAAACACACTTACTAAGTTCCTGAGAATTATACCTGTTATTACAAGATTCTGTGAGATATAACCTCACATCTCTTTATTGTACCTTTGTATCTTGGCACAGTTTTCTTTGTGATGACTTATGATCCAAGCACCGATGCTCTAATACACAAATAAGTTTAAAAATAAAAATGAATAATTCAATTTATTCAGTATTTATTGTTCCCAACAATAGTTGTCAAAACTAAATGTAATAACGTTGGCAAGACTAGAAACAGAATAAGATGATGAATTCTGGTATAATACTTACCAGCCCTTTCACTATGTAGTAGGATACATTTAATCAAATATTTAACACATTGTATCAATGCAAATGTCTATTACCTTCACTCCAAGAAATGGAGAATAGTATTACAATCCAAACTGTCATATTCAAATTAAAGAGCACAAAAAGGGTTGTACTAGTGAATATTGACACCAACAATATTGTGACTCAAGAATATTGAGAACAGAATAGCGAGGGCCAAAATATTGAAAGGTAAGTGCAATTAGGGAAGTATACACGTACTATTCCTAACACATCTATGTAACTTGAAGATATATATAGAACGTAGGTACATATATATGGAGTTAGATAGAGAAATAGGACTTAAGTATCTGACGGAATTTATTTTCGATATTATTTCCCATGGATATTGTGGTTTCGATATTCAGAGGGCACACCAACAGAAAGGTCTCACAATCAAAGCCAAAATGCCTTTCAACATTAAGGGGCTTTCCGACCACCATCATCGGTTTCAATTCCGAGCGGCTGATTATGAATCATTGTTATTATCAATGTCATTGTTTTAGAAATATAGATTATAAGTCCCATCTATGGAAGAGTAATTATATAAAGAGCAAATCTTCATTTCCATTTTGTAATGTACAAAGTCAATTGTTTACACATACTTAACTGTTCAATTTATACAGTAAAATTCATAAAGTTAGACTCTTATTAGAAAATGCACGCTTGCATCTATGCGTTGTATTCTGAATTTCTGTAATATCCAATGCATTTTACAGTTTCTGAACAGTGTGAAAAAAATAAGAGCAATTTACAAGTATTTGATAGTCACTGAAGGGACCTTTTTATAAATAAAATACTGATAATTAAATATTACTAGCAATGTATTATTTCTTTTTTTACAGTTTTATATAGTGCACACTCAACCCTCGACATGAGTACCAATTACTTTACACCAGCCAACATTATTTTTTTAGGCACAGGGAGATTAAATGACTTGCCCAGAATGACAGGCTGTTGAGCGAAGCCAAAACTTCAACATGGTTCCCCAGGTCTGAAGTCAACGGCTCTGACCATAACGCCATATCCTCTCCCTATATAATTAAATTTAATTAATTAAATTGTGTATTAATGCCTTGGCCTGGTGACTTTGCAGCCACTTCATAACCCTAAGGAGTTCTTGGGAGTGGGATGCCTTCTGGGCTTCATTTTATGCGTGGGTGGAGATAAAGCTTGCGCCGAACTTCAGGCATTGCTGTAGTGGCATCCAAAATTTACTTGTACATGAAATTAGAGGTATACAAAATGTAAAGTCAAATATTTATGCAGATTCAAAAGTGGCGGTGTTAATGTAACCTTAACCCACTTTCAATTAGTTGTAGGAGTTAAAAGTCCCTTAAAGATAAATGCATGACATCACAACAGTCTACGCTAATCCACACACACCAGATCATAAAATAAAAAAAACATACCAAAGGAGTATCTATGACACAACCACAGAGCAATGATAAGAATCAATTATAGATAATGGATAACTATAACAAAATCCACCCCTACAGAACACAGGAAGTATTTCAAAACTTAAACCAGGACATTTCATGAAGTACATTAAAAGAAGTACACCAAAGACAAGCAACATGTAGAGAAAGAACTTAAAATAAACACATAATTACACACAATGATTGTGAGCAAAGTAACAATACATTACAAAGAAAGAATTTAAAATAACTAAATATATAATGACACACAGTATACAAACATCATATAACATAATATTGGAAAATGTATATATACTCAAGTCATGTCAAATCATCTTTATTCGGTTTTAACAAATAAAACTATAAAAGGCATCAAAGATAAAACAACCAGTACTTCAGTCGCATTGTAAAAAATTTCTTAACCAGACCACCCGAGATAAAAAAAAAACAAGCCAGATTACAACAAGTATGTGCAGCAGAAAATAACTGAAAATACAACATAGCGGGGCGCACTTGTTTAAAATGTTTGCCTACCAAGAAAGGAAAAATAAAAGATTTAAGCAAACATTTATAAAAAGAATAAACCATTACAAAGTGCAACATGTTCTGAATCGCAACACAATCACATCTGCATGGTACAGGGTTAGAATCAAGAGCTCTCCCTTTTGGAATAGCTAACTGAAAATGGATCATATTTAATCTGAAATGTGTCAATATAAAATGGTGGTGATTAGACATATTAATCAATAAATAAGGCTCTATAGATGGAGAAGATTGCAAAAAAACATAATCTCTAACTGATGGCTTGGCCAATTTACACAAATATCTCTTTGGATTTCCAGATGATGAATTCCTTTTTAGGCAACATTCCCTTTAACAATGGCCTCTGGATGGCCGAAAAGCTCGGGGCATCCCAACTTGTCAAAACAAATTTTGACATAGATTAGCCAGGCAATTCTATGGCCAAAATCAAGATTAAACGGTTAAGAACCTTTCCGTTCTCAACCCCACAGACTTCAAGGTGTAAGACAAAAACCCCAGCCCAAGTTCCTTGTGAATAATAAATAAAAGGGAACTTTAAGGAAGGCATACAATTCTCCTTAGGAACTTGTTCTAGATAATAGATAACATAGAAGAGTTGGTAAAGCCCCATATTTCACTGCCGTAAGCGGAGATGGGAGCACATTTGGCCTTGTTCAACATTGCCTCAATGGGTTTGCGGCCCAGCTGTTAAGACAGATCAAAAACAGAGGCGATGCTCCTGGCAAAGGTGTCTCATATGGAAGTGACAAAAGGGGACCACCTCAAAGCAGAATCAAACAACACTCCTAGGTATGGAAACGTAGCTAATGCTATTGCCTTTGACACAAAAGGATCTCGTTTTAGTAAACCTGGGACCAAATCGCCAAACAAAAGAATTTAATAAATGCTGTAGTCTTAACTCTGCCTGCAAATAAGGACAGTGTCATCAGGGTAAGGAAGGGCTGGTATCAGTCATGAACCCATCCGGGGCAGATCCCCGCCTCCTTCGACAAGGGCCTTTTCCAAATGATTAATGTATAGGGTGAACAGAAAAGGCACCAAAATGCAGCCTTGTCGCATGCCTCATTTTAGAGCAAGGTGCTCAGTGCATTCCCCGTTTTCCCCAAACGAAACTAAAGCTGACAGAGTAAAGTGCAAACCGCACAATGAAATAACTATATTGACCTTAACACCTATGTGCGACATTATACCCCATAGTTTGTCCCTGTTGGCCCTGTCAAATGCTGAACTTAGGTCCATAAATGCCATGTGTATGGCTCTTTTAAAGAAAAGTTATATCGCTTGCCTCCAAGAAACTTGGGATGTCGACTCCAATTTTTTCCTAGATAAAGTTACTTCCCGGGCCCTGCAAACATGTCCAGATCTGGGAGAGCCAAAGTTGGACTTTTTACCTTGATCACTGTAAACATGGGCTGTAAACTTAAGGAGATATATTCTAGGACATTAAATCTTTGTGAAGTTTTGCTACCATTCCCTAAGTCTGCCTGCTTGCTTATTGCTAACTAATGCTCTTTGCCACCCACGACTCTCTGATTATGTGTGTTCACTTAAAGATCTTTTAGATAGTTTATCAACTCGTAATAATAGTAATATTTTTGTTGTCTAAGCAATTGATTTCAACCTCCATCTCTGTCCTCGTTGCTGTTCTTCATTACACAGCACTGTTGAATCAGCCTTATCTGATCCTCTGCACTTTCACCATACCCTCAAGAGGAATGGATGAATTCTATTATTAGCGATATTAACCTTACTTTGATCATTTTTTGTTCTGTCGCCTCACCCTCAATGTTGTACTTACTTAAAAATTTGGAAGTACTGTGAGACCCCCAGAGCGATCACAATCCCCTAACAGTGACCTTTGCATGGGGGACTTAAAAGAAGTATTCCCGTTTGTCTCGCTGTGGATTACGTGAGAATTTATACTCAGTGGAGACGTTTAAGGTGGGGTAAGGTTCTCTCTGAAGTTTTTTTTATCTTGAACTTCTTAAAGATTGGCACTCCAGTTTCAAAGTTTGCCTAAATGCTACTTCCTGTGATCTTTCTATTGTTAGCTCTTTTACACTCATATGTGATAAAATCGACTTTCTGCTGCCCAGCACGTCAAAACCTCTGAGTGTAAAATCCTCCAAGTGATTTGAAAATTTGTGCTCCAGGGCTCATCATGATTGAATTGAAGCTGTTAAAGAGATACCGAGAGACCAGTCACGCGTTGCCGCTTGTCCTGCCTCATACAAAAGAGTCCTTAAAAATCGATAAGCATTTTTGCATGGTGAGGCATGGGACCAACTTCTGAGTGCTAGCAGGTGCAGGGACAGGTTCAGGTTTTAGGATATTATTAACGCCCTCTATTTGAGCAGGTGGCAGAACCTGCTTTATCTTCCAACATCCTGCCAGAGCTCTGGGTCAGTCATTACAATGACATTTACGACCCACCTAACCCCGATTCTGAGCCCTGTGATCTCTCTTTGCACTCAAATGCAATATTTAGGTCGAGCCTATAGCGGCAGCGCGCATGCGCTGCTCGCTCTGTAAGTAAAAACTAGCAACAATGTCTCAACTGGATTCAATGAGGGAGGCAAATATATCAGCATGTACACGACATTGCAAAGGAAAGAAAGGGAGACTCCTGATTGTTTGTATAAAGGTGCTCATGGCATCATATATTTAGAATACACAGTTTATCCATAGCAGTTTCAACAGCACTATGAGCATAAATTGTGGTGGCAATCAAGGTGGCAAAGTGCACGTTGTGCTCGTGGCAAGAGAATAGACGGCGCAAGTGAATAGTGCAAAACACAGTGGGCGGCGCAAAGTGACAAGGTGGCAAAGAAGCTATATACAGTGTTCAAGGGTTCAACACAAGTAGTTATATACAATGACTGTACAAAGTTTTTGATTTTGGAAGAACCAAAGCAAGAGATGCGCCATAAGTTGCGCTGAGGGAGAGGTCGACGGCGTTTCGGTCCTATTCATTCAGGACCATCATCAGGACTGGATTGCCCAATTTTTAAGAAGTGCTGTTGGGAGGAGGAGAAAAGATGGTCAAGGGAAGGACCAGTGGCCGGGGGACGCAGGGGTAGAACTGAATTGGGTGGAAGTGGGGCCTACCTGTAGAGTTATGGTACAGGCAAGCGGGTAGAGGATCAATCAACTGGAGTCAGCGTATGGGAACGCGGCACGAGTCTAGCGTAGCGAGGGAAACATCTACGCGAGAAAGTGTAAATACCTAGGAGAGGATGAAAAATTGGGTGGGGGAGGGGGCACATGAACTGTTTGTTCCAGCATTGGTAACGCATGTATGAATGGTAGAGTGGGCAGACTCACCTGCGTACCGGCCAGGGCTCAGCGAGGCTGAAAGGGACCTGGTGGTAGTGCAGCCGAAATCCTGCTCGAATAAATGATGGTGAGCTATCAGGGAGTCCTTGGTAGCTACGTATGCAGTGTCGGGCCCCGATCGACTGCAAGGGTCAGTTCAGAGGAACCTAGGTGGAGAGCGGAGGGGAGGTCAGACAGTCATCGGAGGTAGACAGGAAGGTGATTACAACACGTGCAAGGGTAGCGCAACTAGGCAAGGGTGAAGCAGGCTTACCAATGACAGAGTTGTACAATTGGTAATTGGAATGGTCCGAGAGGAACGTCAAGGCAGGGTTGGGTCCCCGATCCACTGCGGCGGTCCAAGCAGTGGTACCTAAACAAAGGCGAAGGGTGATTACGTAAAATTGTGTTGCAGTCTCGAGAATGGCTGCTGAAGGAGAGCGCAAAGGTTGCCTAGCGCGGAGTGGGCGGCGCGAGCTTACCGTGTTAGTGATTAGTGGGCCTGCTCGAATGAATCTGAGGTCTGGCAGGGACCGCCACGGACGTGTGCGGTGTGGGCCGTTTGTAAAGAATTGAAACGGCTTCTTGCGGTAAAGTAAAGCTTCCGCGTACGTGACGGCAAAATCGTCACGTGACCGGAACTGGGCGGAGAGAGGTTGCTAGGGGGACGGGGATGGGGAAGGGGACGCCTGCGTGAAGCCAGATGCGCCGTGGGAGCCGGAGAAAATTAAAAAGACACAGTAAAGGGACACATGTAAATCCGGAAGCAATTTTAACAAAAAATGGGGTTTTGTAGATAGGAGTATTGAATACGTCATCATGTTGATGCACAATACAGAATGGATCAATAAATCACAGTTGGGCAATAAGGTAAACTCCAGATGGAGTTGTGAGAAGTCATACAGAGATGAACAATTAAACACAATGGAACCATAAGGAGAAAATTACAGAATTACGTAGATAGGAGTGTTAAGTACGTCATCATATTGATTGGGGCACAATACAGAATGGAAAAATACAGTTAAACAATAGGGAAATAAAACAAACTCCAGATGGAGTTGTGAGAACATACAAAATTGAACAATTAAACACAATGGAACAATAAGGAGAAATGGGGCAAACTCCAGGCGGAGTTATAAGAAATCAATTCTAGATGGCAGGGGCAAGTACCACACGCATGATGAGGCCAAGTCAATTGGGGGATGCCGGGTGACATGACATGTGATGATGGGTCAATTGTCTGGAGATGTCACTGAAGAGGGGAGGTGGCCAGACATGTCTATGTGCGATAGGCAGAGAAATGGGTTCAGTAGTTCAGTGTCCAAGTCGGATGTTGATGTTATACTGTACTGTTCCATTCGTCGATGGTGTTCAAACCTTGCTCCACTGAGTTGCAGAGTGTAATCCATTTACATTCACTTCTGTTGAGTAGGGTTTGGAGATTCCCACCCCTGATCGGTAGTGACGGTTGGTCAATCACTTGCCAGGTTAAGTCCTGTTCGCTATGGTTGTTTTCGATGAAGTGCGTCACCAGGGGGGCAGTCAGGACTTTGCAGTGGATCCTGCTTTTGTGTTGTATAATTCTTTGCTTGACCATTTGAGTCGTCTGGCCGATGTAAACAAGATCACAAGAGCATCTGATTGCGTAAATCACGTTCTGGGAACGGCAATTGGTAACTGTTTTCAGTGTGTAGGTTTTGCTGTTTATCTTAAATTCCTTGGTGTTGGTAGTGAGTTCACAAGCAACGAAGGATTGACATCTGTAGTGTCCAAGGAGTGGTGGTAAGCCCCAGGCGGTGGTGATTGTATTCTGTTGGAGCCGGTTTAGTGGACCACGTTATGGCATGGACAAGATGATTAGCCAGATTATTTCCTCGTTGGTATGAAAAAGGGGAGGTTCTTGAAGTTCCTTATGTGTTCTCAATATGTTCCAGTTGCGTGAAATGATCTTTTTAACTTGGTTGCTGAAAGGACTGAATGTAGTCACAAAGGGGATTCTGGTGTTCGTTTTTTTGGGGTGGGGGTGTAAGGATTAGATCTCGGTGGCAATACCAGGCTCTTTTCCGGGCCCGCGAGACCAAGCGTGACGGTTAACCTCTGGAGACAAGTTTGCGATGGAGGATGTAAGGCATGCAGTAATGAAGTATGCAGTGGAAGCTCCGCCCATTCTCCGCCCATGTTTTTAATTGGCTCGTGTCATTGCCTTTTGTAAATACTGCCTTCTGATTGATTATGAGGCTTGTTAGTCCCTCCTTCTTATGGCCATGTCGTCATTTGTACCCTCCCATGGCTACTGGCCCCTTTACTTCGAGTGTTACACGGTACCGTACGTGTTATTTAGACTGTGAGCACTACTTTGTCTGTGCCTTCTCGCTCCCTCCCCCCCTCCTCCCGCCCGCACTCCCGTTGTCCGTGCTTTCCCCCCCTCCCGGTTGTCCGTGATGCAATGCAATAGGTCTCGCATAAATGCAAGTCCTATTGCATTGCAAATGCGTGTTTTAGACTCGTGCTTATTTACTCTGCAAAGGAGTCGGTTTTGGAACTTAGGGAACCAGCTTCGAGTCCCGGCGTCAGCTCACTGTCCTGTGATTCTGGGCCAATCAATTAATCTAATCTCCCCCTGCCAAAAAATGAATGTGTCCGTCTGTAATGCAACTGGTGCTCATGTAAAGCACTCTCATACCTTCGGGTCGAGCTGGCGCTATAAAAAACTGCACACAAAATAATAGTACAGACCTCATCTCGTTGTTGGATGTGAAGCTGTGTTACTTGTATAACGTCACTTCTGTGGCTCTCGAAGATTTGCTTTTGCAAATTGGACCCTCGCTGTGTTTTTTAGTCTGCAGAGGTGTCGATTTTGGAACATAGGGAACCAGCTTTTTCAAGTCCCGGCGTGGGCTCCACGTCCAGTGATCTGATCTTCTATAATATGCTCGTGTAAAGAGCTCTAATTTGGTCAAATTAGCGCAATATAAACACTGCAAAAAATGCTTTCGGACACATGAAGTGCATCCTTTTAAACATATTTATACCTATAAAGCAATTGCTAAGTTTCTGAGTTTTCGAGCATTTAGATCTAAAAAAAAATAAAAACATACCAACGAATGCATAATATCCGCACCCACAATGACACCACGTATGTCATAAGCCTATTCATGCACTCTGGTAACCGGAAGCGGACGTGAGTATCTTCAGTATTAATTAAAAGAAGAAAAAAACGGCTGTCAACATAAGTATGAATTTCAATTTAATTGGCTGATAGTTATCCCATAGCTTTTAAGGGAGTGTTTTTTGTTGTAATATGATACGAAGTTAGAGGGTCCGGATCTCCTCTGAGTTGTTCATTGCTAAATTCAAATCTAAAAAGTTTTTAAAAATGTCAAACATATATAGAGGGAACAATATAGACAGTAGAGGGACATTTTCTCATTAGCAGAAGATACAATTTAGTCCGATTCGAATATCATAGATTTGCTTTCTATGGGGAGACCGACAGAAAAATCATTCTTTCGTTCGAGTAACTTTGCAATTAATAACGAACCTTATGTAATTGATTCTCAATGTTCTATTTAAGATCAAGAACTAAAGAAAACATTCATCAGTGTCGGTCACGAGAATTTAAAGCGCCCCGAGACTACCAATGTTGCGGTTTTAAAAATAAATAAAATAAAAAAAGAAAGAAAGAAATGCAAATCCATTGAAACATCTGAAATGGGGCTCAGATAGGAAGAGAAGCATTTCACTTTATTGGTAGGTTCATGAAAAGGAGAAGGCACGACTCGTGGACCTTTTTCTGTGTTTTAGTTGTGTTCAGGCGTTAAAGTTTGTTGTGTTAGGTGTACGCAGGCTTCGGAGACAGTGTTTCTGTGTAGCTCAACTTCTCCATTTTATACGTGAAGGCTTCGCGTCCTTCTTTCTTTCTGTGTTTTAGGGTGTGCTGGTTTCTGAGGCCTTAAATCTTCTTGTGCTGTAGTAGGGCCGCTGGAATTATGCGGCAGGAAAGGACCAAATTATGTGGCAGGGTTTATAAATTATGCAGCGAAAAAAGGCAAACGTGACATAAAGCGGCACATGCTGTGGTAGTATTACAGCGTAATGTTGTCATCATGTGAACACTGTCTGGGAAAAGGTTTCACCTCATTAGTGCCAGTTTAGAATCCAAGTAAAGTAATAAGGAATTGAAAGATGACCAGTGAACCTCTGCATAGGGCCTTTGACTGGGCGGCAACACAAGTTACTGTGAATTTTTTAACGTTTGATCCGTTTGAGCTAGAAACATTGTTTTTAAGATCTGCAACTTATTCAGCGGATGATACATAATGTGGCAAATGTGGCAAATCAACAAAACACTGCATACACAGAATCTCATATTTTCCTGCTTGTAGCCAGGAGCACTGGAGTTATGTGGCAGCAAAGGACTAAATCATGCAGCATGGTTGCAGTGCATGTGCTGCTCTGCGAGTCATGCTGTATCCAGACTGTGGCTTTGAAGCACCTCGCATCTTTTACATTGGTTCCTGTTCCTGTACATCATAAATGCCTGTTTTTGTTTGGTCAGTGTCCTTAATTAGTCCAGCCTTTTAGTGTTTCTGACCCTCCCAGGAGACTGCCCCTGTTACACGTGGTCTTACTTTTTAGGTCGAGCCTGGGCAGCGCATGCGCTTCTCTGCGAGGCATGCTGTATTGGGGTAGGGACTTGAAGCTCTGCCCACTCTCTGCTCACATTTTTCATTTCCTTGTGTCATTGTCCACTGTAAATTGTGGCTGTTAATTGGTCAAAAGGCTTAGTAGTTACTCCTTAGTACCGCCTTGTCTCATTTTGCAACCTCCAATGGCGGCACCCCCTGTTACATGTGTTGTTGCTCGGTAGGCTTTAATTACAGCCTCCGAGCACTAGTTTCTCAAATAGTGTTGTCCTGCCTGCTGCTGCAGGCAGGACATGCTCTCTCCTAACACCTTTTTTAAATTTTTTATAGCACGCATTTGCAATGCAATAGGTCTTGCAATTGAGAGAGTGTAAGATATTGGCACTGTAAGTGACAATGCCTTTTATTTATCTGTTTTAAAAACAACACCTAAATAAAAGGCATTGTCATTTACATTGCCAATAGCTCAAACTCTCATGAATGCGAGACCAATTGCATTGCAAATGCTTGTTTTCAATTTCTTCAGGGGAGTGGTAAGAGAACCAAGCGCCTGTTCCTGATGAGGTGCCCTTTCATGTATTTAAATCTAATATTCTCCTCCCTCCCCCCCCGCAACCACCCCCCGACTCCCTTGATTACCATGTATATGGACGCCGCTGTTAGGCAGCCTTTACCTAAGTTTTGGTCTATATCAATGATAGTGCCAGTATTTAAGAAGGGAAGCAGAGCTGATCTTGGATGCTACCACCCTAGGTCTTTGGTATGCTCAGTGGTGAATATCATAGGGCGGTTGGTCCTAAAAAGGCTTATGACATGGGCCAATGAAAGCAGCATGGTTTTCGGCCCAGCCTAGGGAGGTTAACCTTTGCCTCAATCATTATTTTAGCATTAATTAACATACAGTATCTGCTCTCTTACATGGCCATTTTGCCTTAGACAGCACCACAATACACCCAAAAGCAAAGCATAAACAAACTCAAGCTAATTTAGGATCGGTACCTTAGACAGCATGACAACACCACCAAAGGAAAATAATAGCCAAACATAAGCTACTAAACGTTGAATTACCAACTAAACCTGTGACTTTCCCCACATTTGAATTAATGTTGTGAGTAATAAGTAGTCTTCAATATATATATATATATATTCACTTAAAAAACCATAGGTTTCAGGCATGTTATAGTTAGAAATTAGCATTTAAAAAACCTTTGAAATTCACTGAAAAAACCATAGGTTTCAGGCACGTTATAGTTAGAAATTAGCATTTAAAAAACCTTAGAAATTCACTGAAAAAACCATAGGTTTTAGGGAAAGTTATAGTTAGTTGGACATTTCACTCGTACAAAACCAGAGAAATTCCCCCGTTATAGTTAGTTCAGCTAACTATAACTCGCGCCCCCACAATGCACTGCTGATGACGTCACATATGACATCACTCATGACATGGTCAGTGACATCACTGATGACATCACTGATGACATCTCAAATGACATCACTGATGACATCACTGATGACATCATCTAGTGACTGTGTGTTTCTGTAAAGTTTAAATATGTTTAATATATATAGGGAAAGGCGTATTGAAGAATGAGTGGATGTATAAGTGTCTGAATGGATGATTTAGTAGGTGTGTGACTGACTCTATAAATGAGTGATTAAATGTATCTTACTGAATGCACGGGTTAGTGACTAAACTGTGTGAATGTCTGTATCCGTCTGTCTGTTGGTGTGTAAGCGGCTGCATGGGTTTGTGAATAGCTACATGAGTGTCTATATGGGTTATTGATTGGTTGTCTGAGTATCTGTATGGATGCCTGAGTGTTTGTATGGGTGGGGTGTGTGTGACTCTGTGCATAGATGTGTGAGTGGGTGATTCACTGGGTGCATGGTTTCAAGAGTGCATCTGTGATGGACTGTATGGGTGTGTGAGTGTGTGTATGGGTGTGTTAGTGAGTGAATGTATATCTCAGTGGTACATGTGTGAGTAACTACATATGTGAAAGGCAGTATATATGTGTGTTGGAATATATAAATAGCTATAAGTGAGAGTGTGTGATTATGAGTATGTGAGCTGGTGTGTGTATAACTGTATAGGTGAGTAAATGGGAGTGTGATTAATTATTTGCATGACTGACTAGGTGTGTGAGTACCTCTATGGATGAGTGGTGGTGTGTGTGTGTCTATATAGGCGTATGAGTGCATATGATAGTCCTGTACTGAGTGATTGTAAGTATGGGTGACTGTTAGACTTGGCATCTTTTGGCGTATTTCCCCTGACTTTTTGCTTCATGACCTCCCGGTTTTGACTCTGTTTTGTGCTGGTTTAGTGTTTCTGCGCAATTTACGCACTGCTGATCAGTGGTAAAGTGCAAGTGCTCCTGTATGAAATATGTTATGGATTGGTATTTCCATGTTTTGGCTATTTGATCTATGTGTCAGTCCCTAGTAAAGGGCACTGCGAGTGCCAGGGCCTATAGATCAAATGCTGTTGGTGGGCGGCAGCACGGGATTGTGCCCCCCACGCAAACAGCCCGTAAAGTGTAACTCGGGCCTGCCAACGCAGAGCCTGTGCGCAGCTTGGGGCTGCCATGTCGACTTGGCAAGTGCACACACTTGCAAGTCCCTAAACCTTCCCTTTTCTACATGTTAGTCACCCCTAAGGTAGGCCCACGGTACCCCTGTGGGCAGGGTGCATTGTATGTGAAAGGTAGGACATGCCCTGGTGTGTGTGGCATGTCCTGATAGTGAATTACAGCCTATTTCGTTTTTCACTATTGCAAGGCTACCTGTTCCCCATAGGCCAGAATGGGCAGTTTTGATTATTACAGTTTATAATCCTAACTGACCCAGGGAACATGGTAGAAATTCGAGTTTAGTATGCCTGGACTCAGAATGATAAAATGCATCTTTTAGTGAAGTTGGTTTTAACATTCTGTGTTTGAAAATACCACTTTTAGAAAGTGGGTATTTTCTTGTCTAACCATCCAAGCCTGCCTCTGCTAGGTTGTGTATTCCTTGTCTGGAGTGTGAGTGACAGGGGCTGGGGGATGCCCGGAGACAGGGTGAGTCAGCACAGGGCTGAATAGCAAGATCTACATGTAGATGGGTGGGAGGAGTACACCTGGGACCTGAATAGGGCTGGGCCTTCCCTCCACAATGCTGGCTCCACCTCCTGTGGTGCGTCTGATGTCCCTGGCCTGCACCCTGAAAGGAAATATGGAGGCTTGTCAACAAAGTGCTCCAAGACTGACCAGAACTGGTTTGGGCCAGGCAAAGGCCTCTCTGCCTTCAGAGAACAAAGGAATTTGGGATATAAATATTGGGGCCCTGACCCCATGAATTTAGATCTCGCTGGAATCAAGGAACCTGCCAAGACGAAGAGCTGGAAGAGCTGCCAGGAGGAGTACTGCCCCTTTGCTGTGTTGTTGCTTTGTTGGGTTGGCCTGCTGCTTCTGCCTTGGGCAGTGAAAGGACTGGACTGAACTTTCTACAAACTTGTGCTGAGTATCTCCAAGGGCCTGAAACCGAGCTGGCCTCCTGTTAAGAAGTCTCAGGGACTGCAAAGACTTCACAAGCCTCTGGGTACCGCTTCTGGAACGCTGTTTCAGTTGCCACAGAGGAAGGGAACCGCAACCGACTCCGTCAACCGACTCCATCGCTGGCCCAGTGTCCTGTTTGCCCCGCAGACCGCACCGTCCGCATCTCGCACCGCAACCCTGGTCTCACCGACGACGACGTCCGACGCCATCGCCACCGAGCCGCTGCTTGCACCGTGACCTGTGGGCACCGCAGTTCGCATCGCATCGCTTCACTGTGCCAGCCGGACCAGACCGACGCTGTCGCTGCAACTGGCTCAACAGTCGTGACCGCATCGCATTTGGGGCACCGCTCGCACGTTTGCGACGCACCGCTCCGACTCGCACCGCTGTCCGACGCCAGCTCCCGCACTTCGGCTTGGTCGCCTGCATCGCAACCTGTCAGCACCGCATCGAGCACCGTCTCACCCTGCACTGCACGCCTTGGACTCACCGACTCCGTCTGCACGATTGTCACCGAGCCGCTGCCTGCACTGCATTGAGAGGACACCGCGCCCTGCACCGCTTCCATCTTGCACCGCAACCGTGACGTACGCCGACCGGCTCGCACACTCCGTGCCCACCACAACGAGAAAAGGTACTGTGACCGAGTCTGTTCACGACTCTGCTGGCCCGTATCGACGCGGTCGGCTGGAACTGTTAGACTCTGTGGTTTTCAGCATCGCGGTAGACTCGGACGGAGCTACCGACTCGTACGAACTTTGTTTTTGAACTATTCCTGCAAAGAAGAAGTTATCTTGCAACGGAATCCTTTTTAAAGTACTGTACTGTGGATTTTTATCGTATTTGGTCTTGTTTTAAAGTATATAAAAATATTGGATATTTTTCTAAACTGGTGTGGTGTCAGTTTGTAGTGCTTACACTGTATTACTGTTGGTTATGTGCAAATGCTTTACACACTGCCTCTAGAATAAGCCTGACTGCTCGTGCCAAGCTACCAAGGGGGTGAGCAGGGGTTATTTTAGGAGTGTAACTCCCTTACCCTGACTAGGAAGGAGGGTCCCTACTTGGACAAAGGTGCAAGCCCTTGCCAACTATAGATCCCATTTCTAACATTGGTTGTCAGCGGTGAGGATAGGACTTGTGTTTGCACTTGACTTGCAGTGATTGGTGTGCACTACTACCATATCGCAGACCATTACGTACCACATACAGGTTCTTTTTCTTTTTGGACTATTTTTGATCTTGCCAGTTTGAACTTGCTACTTCAACATGCCTGAATCAATAGTATCATCAATTGCATCAGTAGAAATTGCCTTTGAGGAGGATCGATTGGAAGCCTACAATGTCAAGGAGTTAAAATCGATTTGCAAGAACCTGAAAGTCCAGGTCAGAGGCCTCACCAGTAAGGATGAGCTACAAAAGGCGCTGAGGGCCTGGGTAGCAGCCAGAGGGGCCAGTGGGCAACCTGGTGATCTCAATGGAGAGGTGGAGGAGCCTGTTCCTAGAGTGGATGTACTTTTGGGAGGGGGGAACCCTCCAGGCCAGGCAGCAGTAGTTTGTCCCCAGAGGAGCTGGAGGACAGGCGGGAAGTAAGGAGGTTTGAATTGGAGAAACTCAGAATAGAAAGTGAGAGGGAAGAGAAAAGAATAGCCATGGAGGAAAGGAAAATGATACTAGATCATGAGAGAATGATCAAGGAGCTGGAGCTAAAGAGTAGATCCGGTTCAGATGGTGGCAGCAATTCTTCAGCACACACAGACAGGATTGTACACATCCCCAAGAATGTAGGTAAAGAGTACAAAAAGGGTGATGACATACAAAGGTGGTTTCAAGGGTACGAGTCGTCTATTCATATGAATGGGGTCCCTGAAAGGAACTGGGGAGCGGGGTTGTGGCCTCTCTTTCCAGAGGAAGCTAGGGATACTCTGATAGCTTTGGGTAAGGGGCAGGACCTCACCTATGCTGACATGAAAGACGCTCTCCTCACTAGGTATGGGCTCACTCCTGAGAAGTACAGGGATCAGTTCAGGTCCAGTAAAAATTCTGAGGCCAACACTTGGTTGGAATGTGTGGATATGTTCTGTAGGTCGCTGGATGGTTGGGTGAAGGGCAGTAATGTAACAGATTTTCAGGGGCTCTACAATTTGATTGCATGGGAGCACTTGTCTAGTCTATGTTTTGCAGATCTGCGCCAGCACCTAGTTGCTAGTAAGCTAACTGACCCCAGGAAGCTTGCTATGGAGGCGGACCGCTGGGTGAGTACCAGGGTCCACAAGAAAGCGTTTGGGGGAGACTCAGCCAAAGGTGGGCAGGGTCCCCAGCAGAAAGGTGGGAGTTCTCTAAAGGGCCCCAAACTAGTACCCAGGGTAAAGGTTCCCAGCCCCCCGGTGATAAGAAGAAAGGGGTCTCTACAGGGAAGCCTGTTGAGACCGGCCCCCGCAAGTGTTATGCATGTGACCAGGTAGGTCACTTTAAGGGGGACCCCAAGTGCCCAAAGGGGACACAGCCGCCCACCGGTGGACAGTCCAAAGTGTTGGCTAGTGTAGCGCTTGGGGAGGAGGGGTGCCCACAGGAGGGTTGGGATCCCGCAGAAATGACCCTTGTCTCACTAGGGGACAGTGAGATGGTCCCAGGAAACCAGGTGCCCCCTAACACAAAGAAATATAGCACCTGGGTGACCATTAATGGGAACAGGGTAGAGGCTCTCAGAGATACTGGAGCCAGTGTGACCTCAGTCCGGTGTCACCTGGTCTCTGAGAAGCAGGTAGTCCCAGGGGCATTCCACCAAGTAGTTGCTGTAGACAACTCTGAGCGCCAGTGTATGGTGGCGTAGGTTCCCTTTGAATGGGGGGTCTCAGGTCCCTTGAGGGTGGTTGTGAGCCCTACCATGCCTGTAGATTGTCTGCTAGGTAATGACCTGGAGCAGTCCTTATGGAAGGATGTTGAGCTCAGGTCTCACTTGGAGATGCTTGGGTTGCCAGAGTGGGCATGCGTGTCTACTCGGTCAATGGCAGCCCGAAAGGGTGATCAAGAGGACTTGGAGCCTGGAACAGTCGCCCAAGTCCCTGCCAAGAGAAAGGGCAGGGGCGCGGGAAACCGGCCCCCGAAGTTCCCACGGACCGGGAGGAGGCAGACCTCGAGGGGGACGCCCGGTGCCTACAGGGGAGCAGGTAGCCGAACTGGGAGACATCTCTGAGCTGACCCATTGGCAGCAAGAAGGGGGTCCCACCAGGGAGGAGTTCTGCAGGGAGCAGAACGAGTGCCCTACTCTGGAGGGTCTGCGGCGGCAGGCTGCAGACCAGGCAGCTGGTAATCAGTCCGGGTCACATCTGATCTACTGGGAGAATGGTCTCCTATACAGTGAGCCTAAGGTTGCTGAGCCTGGGTCAGCCCGTGTGCTGGTGGTACCCCAGCGCTTCAGGACCTTCCTACTGGGTCTGGCTCATGACGTGCCTTTGGCAGGACATTTGGGGCAGGACAAGACATTTGACAGGCTTGTCACCCACTTCTTTTGGCCCCAAATGCGAAGGCAGTCAGATGCACACTGTAGGTCTTGCCAAACTTGCCAGGCAAGTGGTAAGAGTGGGAGGAAGGTCAAAGCTCCTCTCCAACCTTTTCCTGTTGTTGGAACACCCTTTGAAAGGGTAGGGATGGATATTGTGGGGCCACTGGATCCCAAGACAGCCATGGGCAACAGGTACATCCTGGTCTTGGTGGACCATGCCACCCGGTACCCGGAGGCAATCCCTCTCAGGACAACGACGGCGCCAGTGGTGGGCCGGGTGTTAATGGGGATCTTTTCCCGTGTGGGATTCCCCAGAGAGGTGGTTTCTGATAGGGGGACCAATTTCATATCCAAGTATATGACATCCCTGTGGAAGGAGTGTGGTGTAACCTACAAGTTCACCACTCCTTACCACCCACAAGGAAACGGTCTGGTGGAGAGATTCAACCAGACCTTGAAAGGCATGATCAAGGGTCTAACAGAACCCATGAGGCGTAAGTGGGATGTCCTCTTGCCATGCCTGCTCTTTGCATACAGGGAGGTGCCTCAGAAGTCTCTTGGGTACAGCCCCTTTGAGCTCCTGTATGGCCACCCTGTCAGAGGACCTCTGAGTTTGGTAAAGGAAGGCTGGGAGGCAGCTCCCAGGAAAACTCCCCAGGATGTGTTTAGTTACATGCTGGCCTTTAGAAACCAAACTGCCCGCTTCAGGAAACTCGCTAAGGCGAACCTAGAAGCAAGCCAGGAGGAAATGAAAAGGTGGTATGACCAGAATGCCACTCTGGTCGAATTTCAACCTGGGCAAAAAGTGTGGGTCATGGCCCCAGTGGCACCTTGTGCCTTGCAGGACAAGTGGACTGGGCCATATGAGGTGGTGGAGCGCAAAAGTGACGTCACCTACCTGGTGGATTTGCGGGCTCCCAGGAACCCTTTGAGGGTCCTTCACGTGAACCGCCTCAAACCCCACTTCGAGAGGTCCGAAGTGAGTATGCTCTTGGCGACAGATGATGGGGTGGAAGAGGAGAGTGAGCCTCTCCCTGACCTCCTGTCTACCAAGGAGCATGATGGGTCAGTAGAAGGTGTGATCCTCTCCCCTACTCTGACTCAGGAGCAGCAGGGGGACTGTCACCAGTTGTTGGGACAGTTCGCCCCACTGTTCTCTCTGACCCCCGGTGTTACTCACTGGTGTACCCATGACGTGGACACTGGTGACAGCCCTCCTGTGAAGCACATGATTTACAGGTTGACTGACCGGGTCAGGGCCAGCATCAAGGAGGAGATCTCTAAGATGTTGGCAATAGGGGTGATTGAGCCCTCCAACAGTCCTTGGGCCAGCCCAGTGGTCTTGGTCCCAAAGGCTGCTGCTCCCGGTGCCACTCCAGAACTGCGGTTTTGTGTGGACTACCGTGGGCTCAACGCCGTCACCAGGACTGACGCGCACCCCATCCCCAGAGCTGATGAGCCCATTGATCGGTTAGGAGCTGCCCGGTTCCTCAGCACGTTTGATTTAATGTCTGGGTACTGGCAGATTGCCTTAACCGATGGGGCCAAGGAGAGATCAGCATTCTCAACCCCAGAAGGTCATTACCAATTCCGGGTGATGCCCTTTGGGTTGAAGAATGCCCCTGCCACCTTTCAGAGGTTGGTCAATCAGGTGTTGGCTGGGCTGGAGGATTTCAGTGCCGCCTACCTGGATGACATTGCTGTGTTCAGTTCCAGCTGGGAAGAACATTTACAGCACCTTGAGAAAGTGTTGAGGGCTCTGCAAGGTGCAGGCCTCACGATCAAGGCCAGTAAGTGCCAGATCGGGCAGGGTTCTGTGGTGTACTTGGGACACCAGGTAGGAAGCGGCCAGGTGGCGCCCCTACAACCCAAGATTGACACCATTCTGGCTTGGGTGCCCCCAAGACCCAGACAGAGGTGAGAGCCTTCTTAGGTCTCACCGGCTACTATAGGAGATTTGTTAAGGGCTATGGCACCATCGTTGCCCCCTTAACAGAGCTGACTTCGAAGAAGCAGCCCAGGAAAGTGATCTGGACTGAGACCTGCCAGAAAGCTTTTGATGCCCGGAAGGCAGCCATGTGCACGGCGCCCGTGCTCAAGGCACCTGACTTCTCCAAGGAATTCGTCGTGCAGACTGACGCTTCAGAGCATGGTGTGGGAGCGGTGCTCTCACAACTGAACGAAGAGGGCCTGGATCAGCCTGTAGTCTTCCTTAGCAGGAGACTACTCCCCAGGGAACAGAGGTGGAGTGCCATAGAACGGGAAGCTTTTGCTGTGGTCTGGGCACTGAAGAAGCTGAGACCATACCTGTTTGGGACTCACTTCCGGGTTCAGACAGACCACAGGCCCCTCAGATGGTTGATGCAAATGAGGGGTGAGAATCCAAAACTGCTGAGGTGGTCCATCTCCCTACAGGGAATGGACTTTACGGTGGAACACCGTCCTGGTACAGAACACGCCAACGCAGATGGTCTGTCCAGGTTCTTCCGCCTTAGTGAAGAGAACTCCAATGGGGTTGGGTAGTTCTCCCTACTTTCAGCTGGAGGGGACATGTGTTAGACTTGGCATCTTTTGGCGTGTTTCCCCTGACTTTTTGCTTTATGACCTCCCGGTTTTGACTCTGTTTTGTGCTGGTTTAGTGTTTCTGCGCACTTTACGCACTGCTGATCAGTGGTAAAGTGCAAGTGCTCCTGTATGAAATATGTTATGGATTGGTATTTCCATGTTTTGGCTATTTGATCTATGTGTCAGTCCCTAGTAAAGGGCACTGCGAGTGCCAGGGCCTATAGATCAAATGCTGTTGGTGGGCGGCAGCACGGGATTGTGCCCCCACGCAAACAGCCCGTAAAGTGTAACTCGGGCCTGCCAACGCAGAGCCTGTGCGCAGCCTGGGGCTGCCATGTCGACTTGGCCAGTGCACACACTTGCAAGTCCCTAAACCTTCCCTTTTCTACATGTTAGTCACCACTAAGGTAGGCCCACGGTACCCCTGTGGGCAGGGTGCATTGTATGTGAAAGGTAGGACATGCCCTGGTGTGTGTGGCATGTCCTAATAGTGAATTACAGCCTATTTCGTTTTTCACTAGTGCAAGGCTACCTGTTCCCCATAGGCCAGAATGGGCAGTTTTGATTATTACAGTTTATAATCCTAACTGACCCAGGGAACATGGTAGAAATTCGAGTTTAGTATGCCTGGACTCAGAATGATAAAATGCATCTTTTAGTGAAGTTGGTTTTAACATTCTGTGTTTGAAAATACCACTTTTAGAAAGTGGGAATTTTCTTGTCTAACCATCCAAGCCTGCCTCTGCTAGGTTTTGTATTCCTTGTCTGGAGTGTGAGTGACAGGGGCTGGGGGATGCCCGGAGAAGGGTGAGTCAGCACAGGGCTGAATAGCAAGATCTACATGTAGATGGGTGGGAGGAGTACACCTGGGACCTGAATAGGGCTGGGCCTTCCCTCCACAATGCTGGCTCCACCTCCTGTGGTGCGTCTGATGTCCCTGGCCTGCATCCTGAAAGGAAATACGGAGGCTTGTCAACAAAGTGCTCCAAGACTGACCAGAACTGGTTTGGGCCAGGCAAAGGCCTCTCTGCCTTCAGAGAACAAAGGAATTTGGGATATAAATATTGGGGCCCTGACCCCATGAATTTAGATCTCGCTGGAATCAAGGAACCTGCCAAGACGAAGAGCTGGAAGAGCTGCCAGGAGGAGTACTGCCCCTTTGCTGTGTTGTTGCTTTGTTGGGTTGGCCTGCAGCTGCTGCTTCTGCCTTGGGCAGTGAAAGGACTGGACTGAACTTTCTACAAACTTGTGCTGAGTATCTCCAAGGGCCTGAAACCGAGCTGGCCTCCTGTTAAGAAGTCTCAGGGACTGCAAAGACTTCACAAGCCTCTGGGTACCGCTTCTGGACCGCTGTTTCAGTTGCCACAGAGGAAGGGAACCGCAACCGACTCCGTCAACCGACTCCATCGCTGGCCCGGTGTCCTGTTTGCCCCGCAGACCACACCGTCCGCATCTCGCACCGCAACCCTGGTCTCACCGACGACGACGTCCGACGCCATCGCCACAGAGCCGCTGCTTGCACCGTGACCTGTGGGCACCGCAGTTCGCATCGCATCGCTTCACTGTGCCAGCCGGACCAGAGCGACGCTGTCGCTGCAACTGGCTCAACAGTCGTGACCGCATCGCATTTGGGGCACCGCTCGCACGTTTGCGACGCACCGCTACGACTCGCACCGCTGTCCGACGCCAGCTCCCGCACTCCGGCTTGGTCGCCTGCATCGCAACCTGTCAGCACCGCATCGAGCACCGTCTCACCCTGCACCGCACGCCTTGGACTCACCGACTCCATCTGCACGATTGTCACCGAGCCGCTGCCTGCACCGCATCGAGAGGACACCGCGCCCTGCACCGCTTCCATCTTGCACCGCAACCGCGACGTACGCCGACCGGCTCGCACACTCCGTGCCCGCCACAACGAGAAAAGGTACTGTGACCGAGTCTGTTCACGACTCTGCTGGCCCGTATCGACGCGGTCGGCTGGAACTGTTAGACTCTGTGGTTTTCAGCATCGCGGTAGACTCGGACGGAGCTACCGACTCGTACGAACTTTGTTTTTGAACTATTCCTGCAAAGAAGAAGTTATCTTGCAACGGAATCCTTTTTAAAGTACTGTACTGTGGATTTTTATCGTATTTGGTCTTGTTTTAAAGTATATAAAAATATTGGATATTTTTCTAAACTGGTTTGGTGTCAGTTTGTAGTGCTTACACTGTATTACTGTTGGTTATGTGCAAATGCTTTACACACTGCCTCTAGAATAAGCCTGACTGCTCGTGCCAAGCTACCAAGGGGGTGAGCAGGGGTTATTTTAGGAGTGTAACTCCCTTACCCTGACTAGGAAGGAGGGTCCCTACTTGGACAAAGGTGCAAGCCCTTGCCAACTAGAGATCCCATTTCTAACAGTGGGGTGTGTGTGACTCTGTGCATAGATGTGTGAGTGGGTGATTCACTGGGTGCATGGTTTCAAGAGTGCATCTGTGATGGACTGTATGGGTGTGTGAGTGTGTGTATGGGTGTGTTAGTGAGTGAATGTATATCTCAGTGGTACATGTGTGAGTAACTACATATGTGAAAGGCAGTATATATGTGTGTTGGAATATATAAATAGCTATAAGTGAGAGTGTGTGATTATGAGTATGTGAGCTGGTGTGTGTATAACTGTATAGGTGAGTAAATGGGAGTGTGATTAATTATTTGCATGACTGACTAGGTGTGTGAGTACCTCTATGGATGAGTGGTGGTGTGTGTGTGTCTATATAGGCGTATGAGTGCATATGATAGTCCTGTACTGAGTGATTGTAAGTATGAGTGACTGTACAGGTGAGTGAGTGGATATGTGTTTAGACCTAAGAATCAATGAATGGGTATGTAGTTATTGCTGCTGGAGTGTCTATGGTTTTGAGAATGGCAGTCTGTTATTTAGAGTTGGTGTATCAAAGGTTACATTAGGGTGTGAGAAGATGCATCAAATTATCACATGGATGATGTCATCAGTGATGTCATCAGTGATGTCATCAGTGATTTCATTTGAGATGTCATCAGTGATGTCATCAGTGATGTCACTGACCATGTCATGAGTGATGTCATATGTGACGTCATCAGCAGTGCATTGCGGGGCGCGAGTTATAGTTAGCTGAACTAACTATAACGGGGGAATTTCTCTGGTTTTGTACGAGTGAAATGTCCAACTAACTATAACTTTCCCTAAAACTTATGTTTTTTTCAGTGATTTTCTAAGGTTTTTTAAATGCTAATTTCTAACTTTAACGTGCCTGAAACCTATGGTTTTTTCAGTGAATTTCAAAGGTTTTTTAAATGCTAATTTCTAACTATAACATGCCTGAAACCTATGGTTTTTAAGTGAATTTCAAAGGTTTTTAAATGCTAGTTTCTAACTATGCCTACAGAGGTAGGACATGTGAAGAAAGAAGAAGAAAAGCGCAGAAAGAAGGAAGACAAATGCAGAAAGAGGCAACAGAAGTCCAGAAAGACGAAGAAAAGTGCAAGAAGAAGGAAGAGATGTGCAGAAAGAACCAACAGAGGAGTAGAAAGTACTCCTGTGCCCCCAACTTTTGCTGATGGGTACTGGTGGTAACTGACTCTGTCTCTGGTGGTAAAAGACACTTAGAATACAGTGAAAACACCTACATACACTAGGGAACACTATGCGTTGGGGTACCCCTGTGATTAGCATGACCTCCTCTGTATTTGCCATGAGTTAGTGCCTGGGTCATTGGATGAGTACATGGGTACTGACTGGATGATTAGAGTACTGCAAGGAGAGTGGATGGTGAATTTATAAGTGCTTGTGTTTTGGCGGAGTGATTGGATAAGTACATGGTGCTCGCTGGTTGATTGGAGGAGTGCATGGGTAGTGACAGGGCGATGGCTGGACTGCATCAGTAGTGCTCAGGGTAAGTTGGAGGATTAATTCCCCTTGAATCCTGAGGGTCCCTATTTGATAAAAGCCCTGGCGGTGGCGGTCCCCGGGGCTTGGGGGCCCTTGGAGGCCCCCAAACATTAAAAAAACAAGCCCCGGGAGGTGGCGGTCCCCGAGGCTGCGGGGGCCCCGTGGGCCCTGCATATATTTGTTGGCAATGCCCCCGGGACCTGGCCCACCCGGGGTCTCAATTAAATGAAGCGCGGTATCCCGCGCTTCATTTTTACATTTCGGCGGGATTTGCGACCCCAGCGCGAATTTCGCCAATTTTTAAAAAAAATGCTTTTTTGTCCCTGGGGGTCCTTGTGGGACCCCTGAGCAGGCCTAGGGGTCAGGGTGTTTCTACCCTGCCCCCTTTTCTTCTTTTTCACCTTTGTTTCCCTGTTTTCTTGTGACTCGGTTCTACCGCGTCACAAGATGGCTACCAACACTTCCTGGTTTGGAGTGTTGGCAGCCAATTAAAATGAAGCTCGTGGTCGGGAGGGTTCGCGGATCCACCGCGCCTCTAGATATCGATATTTGTTTTTTTACAATTTCTCAGCAACTACCGAACGGATTTACACCATTTTTAAAAAGGTCGCTTTCTGAGCCAAGCAGTTCTCAAATAGCGACAAAGCACTTTTGAATTATTTGTTATCTCTATGTTTTTTATCCAGTTGACCACTTGATTAAATGTTACGCTTAGGGGAGAAAATGTGGTGTTACCAAGTTGGAGTTTCTGCTTCAGCTCGTCATTCTGTCATTCTGGTCAAATCACTTAATCTCCCCATGCCTACAACCAAAATGAGTTTGTCCTTGTATGATGTAACCAATGCTCATGTAAAGCACTCCAATATCTGACCAGCCTGCACTATATAAAACTGCAAAAAAACAAAGGATAAAAGTGTTTTCCACACTTCTGTCATTGGGCTATACGTGGGCTACATCTGGGTGATATGTGTGCTACATTTGGGCTCATTTTTCTTGGGTGGCCATCTTGGGAGACTTCAATTACATTCATTAAACTTTATTTGATCTGATTTAGAAACATAGATCATAAAAGTGTACATAAAAACAGTAAATCCTCTTTCTTAATACAATACAGTGAGAATTAATTAAAACCAGTAGGTAAAAACGGGTGTTACAAAGCTCGGTTCAGAGCAACTTCAGGTTAACAGAATAGTAAAGTTCAATGTTTCGCAAGATCAATCTCATGTACTTCGTGCAAAATACGCAATAAGGGGTCCAAGTAAGATGCAACGCTCCAATACCTGACCAGTCTGCATTATATAAAACTGCAAAAAAACTAAAAATAAAAAGTATTTTCCACACTTCTGTCATTGGGCTATATGTGGGCTACATGTGGGTGATATTTGTGCTACATTTGGGCTCTTTTTTCTCTGGTGGCCATCTTGGGATACTTATTTGTTATGAAGTTTCCTAATTTCCTCATTTACTGCAGTCTCCTCAGTAGGAAATGCTTTCAGTTTTTACTTTGATTCCATCAAGAAGGCATTCAGATGTGTCCACATTTGCCATAAATTCAGAATGTTAGCACTCTAGTTGCTCATTAGATCACTGTAGTAAAGCTACTGCTCACCAGGAGTTAACTGGAAGTCTACTGCTGGTATTGAAAGTGATTGTTTCAGTCTGCATGTCAGAATTTTCTAATGAAATAGAAGAGGATTTGAGATCTCACTTAAAAGATGCCCTAATTTTTCTTTCTGCAGAACTAACCATAATTTCTATGGCAAAATGAACCCCCTCATTTTTTTCCTTTTTAAATTAAATGTTTTAAGTGTTACCGGTTTATTCCAATCAAGATGGCTTCAGGTGTGCCATAATTTTGTCATAAGTAAGACTGTTAGCGCTCTAGTTGTTCTTTAGAACACTCTGGGAAGCTGCAGTAGAACACAAAGGAATCAACTGGCAGGCTGCTCCTGTTGAAATATAACAGGAAGATATTTGAGATCTCACTTAAAACATGTCCTAATTTTTCTTTCTACAGCACTAACCATAATTTTTAAGACAAAATGAACCCCATCATTTTGTTCCTTTTTAAATTAAATGTTTTAAGTGTTACCAGTTTATTCCAATCAAGATGGCTTCAGGTGTGCCATACTTTTGTCATAGGTAAGGTTGTTAGCGCTCTAGTTGTTCTTAAGAACACTCTGGGAAGCTGCAGTAGAACACAAAGGAATCAACTGACAGTCTCTGCCCTTGTTGGATTTACATGTTTTACTGAGAATGTCAGACTTCATTCTCACATGACTGAGAAAGATAATGTGAATTTACAGAAAATATGCTCTCATTTTAGCTTCTGGAGCACCTTCCAAACCTCTGTGGGACAAGCATGAGAAAATTGTTTTCTCTCAAACATGATTCATGAAATCCCAGCAGAAGGTTTTTCACAGGGTAAAATCACCCTAGAACACACCACAATTCCTAAAATTATTATGGTACCATCAACAAATGAATTCTAATGTAACTAAAGTCTGTTATCACCCTTTATAGTTCTCCTTTTGGTGACCCTTAAAATCTTCTATTCACTACAATGCATTTCATTGGGGTGCTATCATGTATATTGGTCCCAAGATGGCTGCCAACACTTCTTGGATGAAGTGCTGACAGCCAATCAGATCTCACGATGACATGTGTGGTTAGGCTCCGCCCAGATATATATAGTTCTTTTTCCTTTAATATTTAAAAAACTACTGAACGGATTTACACCATCTTCGAAAAGGTCACTTTGTGAGCCAAGCAGTACCTTTATGCCAAATTTGGGGTAACTCCGTTCAGTAGTTTCTGCTGTAGCCTTGCACAAAGTTCCCTATGGGAAATTGATTTTTTGACACTTATTTTTTGAATTTCTCAGCAACTACTGAACGGATTTACACCATTTAACCAAAAGGCACAACACTGAACCAAGGGCTACCTTTTTGCCAAATTTGGTGTAATTCCGTTCAGCAGTTCGGGCTGTAGCTGCGACTAAAGGTTCCTATGGAAAATTGCATGGGGAAAACACGTTTTGGGACCCCCTTTTTTCTCGGCCCCCACTTGACGAATCACCCCGAAACTTTCAGAATAGGAGTGGACCGGAGCGGGCCATAAGTTTTGAGAATTTCGCGAAGATTCGTCAACCGGCGCCAAAGGTATTGGAAATAGAATGTTGCGAATTTCCTATGGAAAATAGGTCCTAACTATAACTATCTACTGGCGACCGCCAGTAGATTATATATATATATATATATATATATATATATATATATATATATATATATATATATATATCATGTCATGTGATCAAGGCCGCTTGTACGGCCGAAACGCGTAATGGCAGAGGACTGGTGAAATAAACTAAATTTCTGCACTAAATGAGGTCTGCACTCGTTTTTCCGAAGGATTGTGGCGAGGAGAGGAATATATATATATATATATATATATATATATATAGATATAGATATAGATATATAGATATATTTATATTTTCTCTGGTAGTGAATTAGTGCTAATGTGGTACGATTACAATGAAAATAAACATTTAATACAAGGGTTAGGCATAGAGCGTTGCATAAAACATAATATCCAGAGCCTATTAACCTCTGTCAGACACAGGATGGCTCTGAAACATAAACATCGAGTCTATGTGACTCATGTAAACGGGAGGTGGCTCTGTATTGAGCAGGTTATCATGTGTAACTTGTGTAGTGTGAGGGGTAGCTCGCAGGCCTGAATCTCAAGCCTGTAAGTCAATGTAACCTTATGGATGTATCTGCAATATGGTTTAAGTGTGCCATTTACAGCCTTAGGCATGCTTTGTGAGGTATGATCCTCAAAAAGCAAAGTGATCCAAAAGCTAGCTCTGTTGTCTTAGGCCTGTCCTTGTAAGATCTATTTAACTTGTGGGATAGCTCTCCTTTTCCCAACTTCCGGAACTAATGGCATTTGAGAAAAGCAAATCCACCGAAACGCGTCATGCCACTGTCTTATTAAATGGGCTTTCCTTCCCTCCAGTTACTTTAAAATGAAGTGATCTTGTCTGTGATATTTTGCGTGCTGGCCAGTAGCGCGCTGGGGGGACCCGCCCTACAAGTGTTCGGAGGCATATTGGCAAAGTGCAAAGAAGTTGTTCCAAGGGATTGGATAGCCTCGGGACAGCCGTAATCAAAGACAGCAAGGGACTGCTGCCAATGGCTGTCTGTGACTTCACGGAGAGGCGCAATCACTATATCGGCGTCTCACGGCCATGCTGACACTTTGATTTGAGGCAGGGTGTATGGGGACCCAGGGAAGTTCCATGGCAATAATGATACCAGGACTTTTTAATCACACACAACCACCTTTTGGCAGGAATATCAGCCCTCACAACGAGATCAAGTGGGACCCGTACGAGACACTCACCCAGCTGTGATGCCTGCTGGGAACTGCAGTTCGATAACCAGCGCTGCAGTGATGCTCAACCAATGAACTGGGGTCAGCTGGGCTCCCACCAATGGGAGAACCGCAGTACATTCTAAAAGAGGGTTGGGGCTGACTTCTGGAACTAATGGCATTTGAGAAAGGCAATTCCGCCGAAACGCGTCATGCCACTGTCTTATTAAATGGGCTTTCTGATGTCCCCGCTGTGTCCCTCCGGTTACTTTAAAATGAAGTGATCTTGTTTGTGATATTTTGCGTGCTGGCCAGTAGCGCGCTGGGCGGACCCACCCTACAAGTGTTCCGAGGCATATTGGCAAAGAGCAAAGAAGTTGTTCCAAGGGATTGGATAGCCTCGGGACCGCCGTAATCAAAGACAGCAAGGGACTGCTGCCAATGGCAGTCCGTGACTTCACGGAGAGGCGCGATCACTATATCGGCATCTCACGGCTATGCTGACACTTTGATTTGAGGCAGGGCGTATGGGGACCCAGGGAAGTTCCATGGCAATAATGATACCGGGACTTTTTAATCACACACAACCACCTTTTGGCAGGAATACCAGCGCTCATGACGAGATAAAGCGGGACCCGTACGAGACACTCACCCAGCTGTGATGCCTGCTGGGAACTGCAGTTCGATAACCAGCGCTGCAGTGATGCTCAACCAACGAACTGGGGTCAGCTGGGCTCCCACCAATGGGAGAACCGCAGTACATTCTAAAAGAGGGTTGGGGCTGACTTCCGGAACTAATGGCATTTGAGAAAGGCAAATCCGCCAAAACGCGTCATGCCACTGTCTTATTAAATGGGCTTTCTGATGTCCCTGCTGTGTCCCTCCGGTTACTTTAAAATGAAGTGATCTTGTCTGTGATATTTTGCGTGCTGGCCAGTAGCGCGCTGGGGGGACACGCCCTACAAGTGTTTGGAGGCATATTGGCAAAGTGCAAAGAAGTTGTTCCAAGGGATTGGATAGCCTCGGGACCGCCGTAATCAAAGACAGCAAGGGACTGCTGCCAATGGCAGTCCGTGACTTCACGGAGAGGCGCGATAACTATATAGGCGTCTCACGGCCATACTGACACTTTGATTTGAGGCAGGGCATATGGGGACCCAGGGAAGTTCCATGGCAATAATGATACCGGGACTTTTTAATCACACACAACCACCTTTTGGCAGGAATACCAGCGCTCACGACGAGATCAAGTGGGACCCGTACGAGACACTCACCCAGCTGTGATGCCTGCTGGGAACTGCAGTTCGATAACCAGCACTGCAGTGATGCTCAACCAACGAACTGGGGTCAGCTGGGCTCCCACCAATGGGAGAACCGCAGTACATTCTAAAAGAGGGTTGGGGCTGACTTCCGGAACTAATGGCATTTGAGAAAGGCAAATCCGCCGAAACGCGTCATGCCACTGTATTATTAAATGGGCTTTCTGATGTCCCCGCTGTGTCCCTCTAGTTACTTTAAAATGAACTGATCTTGTCTGATATATATATTGATACCAATCCTGGCAGCGACAAACAGACAGGCACTGACTCCGTGAGATGATGATAAAGAAGAGGTTTATTGATCCAACAACGACCTAGACGCGTTTCGGCGGCGTACCGCCTTGATCACTACATCAGGTACATTCTGTTTAACAGTATATATGCTGGTCACTCACTAGTGGTTGCCACAGCAACCTGTAATTTTACAATAGACATAGAAGTTACCCATGATTAAAGTATGCATGACTGTGCACATTTTGACATAGGAAAAAAGCAAAGTAAAATACTGAAAATGAAAAAAGACAATATTATTGTTAAAGATAATTTCCCTTGCGCACAACAATATGTTTAAACAATAAAAATAGGGAAAGTCAGTGTGCTCCTTATATATAGAAAAAGTGAACCTATATTTGTGACCACATAGACATAGAAAAAATATATATTATACCTAGGTAATGCCGATTGAAAAATTAATTACATAAGTATGTAATGGCGCACGATCAAATGCATTATTATGAAAGTGCAAGTAGGCTGAAAAACAAATGGGTAAGGTTCGTACTAGGGCAAAAAGGTTATTGTGCCATAGCGTGTAAGGTCCATATGATAATTAAGGTCCTGCTTAAAACAAACCAACATGACCCATCAGAACTGTGTTGCAGGTCTCTTGGCTATGAATATATACGGTACTAAATGATACGGAGCCAAGAAACTTGATTAAAACAGACAACCCATCTTGCCCAAGTGGGCCGAGTCCATGAAACTCGATTGCACAAAGCTAGGTATAGTGTGTAAACTAAAAAGGCGCCGTCCCTCTGCTTACTTTAAAATGAAGTGATCTTGTCTGTGATATATATATATATATATATATATATATATATATATATATATTTTCTCTGGTAGTGAATTAGTGCTAATGTAGTACGATTACAATGAAAATAAACATTTAATACAAGGGTTAGGCATAGAGCGTTGCATAAAACATAATAGCCAGAGCCTATTAACCTGTGTCAGACACAGGATGGCTCTGAAACATAAACATCGAGTCTATGTGACTCATGTAAATGGGAGGTGGCTCTGTATTGAGCAGGTTATCATGTGTAACTTGTGTAGTGTGAGGGATAGCTCGCAGGCCTGAATCTCAAGCCTGTAAGTCAATGTAACCTTATGGATGTATCTGCAATGTGGTTTAAGTGTGCCATTTACAGCCTCAGGCATGCTTTGTGAGGCATGATCCTCTAAAAGCTAAGTGATCCAAAAGCTAGCTCTGTTGTCTTAGGCCTGTCCTTGTAAGATCTGTTTAACTTGTGGGATAGCTCTCCTTTTCCCAGCTTGCTTCTTTCAAGTAGAAGTAAAGACAGCAATATGCATTTAGGAAAAAATGGTTTAAATTGCATAACCAGGTTTTTTAAATTGTATGTAAAAGAACTTGTGATTAAAGAAAAAGGCATTGTTCAGTATATCAACCTCTTTAACAATAAAATGTTTTCTCTTTTTACATGACATGCTGCAAGCATTTCAAGACCATAAAAAGATGCATAGAGGCAGATAGATGATGCCAGTGCCAAGCACTCGCAGAACACAGGGAGGAACCAGGGCCGAAGCTACAAACGCACAAGTCTACATCACCATTGCCTAATGGAAGAAACAATGTAGAGTTAAATATGTTAAATGTGCCCTAGATCTTGTGGCCTGCTATGTCTCCTGCACCAAGGCCAATCTCATAATTAGGAGGCGTAAGGAAAAGAGATGCAGCACCTCAGAGAACATAACAGAGGAATGCAAGAGGTCCAACACCTTGGGAAGGATATGGGAGAAATGGCTAGAATGTCTGGGAAGACAAATGGAGGAAGTGGATCATTAACTCTAAAAGTAACTAAGAATGGAGAAAGGCTTGAGGGAAAAGGTGTGATGAAGGAAGAATAGAGGTGTAGGGCCAGTAGGAGGGGCTTGGAGGAGGGAAAGAGAAAAGCACTTCTCCTGGTCGACAAGAGTGAGGAGAAGCTCCTATTGGAGGCAAGGCAGAGCTCATTTGGAAGGAATAAAGTGCCACAAATGTATGAAGTAGGAGTAAAAGAGACACAATACACTGGGAAGATGTTAAGAAGAAAGGACAGAGGTTCTGTAACATAGAAGGGGTAGAATGAAAGGAATCAGCTCTCTGAGAGGAAGATGAATGAGAAGGGAAGAGAAAGAGTTACAATATGTGCAACACATGGATGTGATGTGCATGGGGAGAAAAAAGGTGTAGTACAACTAAGAGAGACATGAAGGAACATTGAAAGAAGCAAAGTTCAGCTTGGAGGAAAGTGAAACGAAGGTGCAACATTTCTATAAGGGATGAATGAGAAGTATTAAAGATCCATCAACCTTGTGATGGAACCTCTTCCTACGCATCCTCCTACTCTTAGCTGCACCTTTTGAAATAGTTCACCTCTCCAGGTAAATTCGGACACTCACCGTTTCATGGATTTTAGTAGGCTGGCCCTGAGCAGGTTCTCCTAGTTTTCTCACCAATGGGCACCAAGTGGTGAAGATGGGGAATTTTATCTTAGGAAGGGCTGATATGCTTTGAGGCGAACCCCAGGGTCAGTCCTACCACCAGATTTATTGAATTTGCACCTAGCACCACTGAATCGGATTCTTCAGGATGCTGACTTGTCCCTTCACCCATGTGCTGATGACCTGTACATTTACTTCAAATATCATATACAGAAAACATTGATACCCTACACTCCGGCCTGGAGTGTCTCCAGAATTGAATGTCAGAAAACTACCTGTAGGTAAACTTTCAGGCATTGAGGGCAACCAGGGGTGCTGGGCTCAAGTGGTAACAGTGGGATCCTATCACCTCTGGCATCCTGGGGCTTACTCTGGTACTGGACCCAAAACTAAATGCAAGGACATCCCTTTAGCACTTAACCCCCATGTAGTGAAACTGAGGCAGAGGGGTCCAAGGATTTCTCAGGAAGGTCCTGTGGGGTAGACAGATAGCATCTGTTAATAAATCATTGTCCAGACAGTCTTTGTCTTGAAAATAAAAAGTACCTTAATCACAGTACACAGCTAAATACTAAACCTGAAATGCAAAGGGCAACATATGCCCAAATATCTGGGAAAACATAGGCAGTCAACCTACTCCCAGATTTTTATAAGCAATGTGCAATAAGAATTATGCTGGCATACTGTGGCTGTCTAGTTGCTATGGATGTAGTCACCCAGTGTCCATAAATGTTCTCCTGATCCCAAAACTTTAAATTCTACACTTTACCTCTAAGGTCTGTGGGCTCTATCACTTTGAGTTATTTCCGGAGGGTGGGGTGCTGCCTACCAAATTCTGGGAGAAGTGGTACTGACTGTCTTCCAGCCTTGCTGGCTCCAACAACATCCCCTGATTGTGTGCTGTGCACTGGTGCATGCCTCCCATTCAGAAGACGTGGAGCTGTGTGGGCACAGATAGGCAGAGGTTGGCACAGTCTTTCCTGTCTGGGGAAGGGAAATCTTTCTCTTCGGCTCTTCCACTGACCCAACGCTCAACCCCACCACCCAAACAAATGAAATTTCTACCCTGGGTTACAGTGGTGAGCTCGTTGGGGGGTTTAAAATACAAAAGCCAAATGCAGTTGTGATTTGCTTCAGCACAAATCTGTCCCCGGTGCTTCAGTTGTTGCAATTTTTCCTTAGTGCCAAGCCATTACAGATCTTATTTAATCTCTTCTGTTTTTTGTAGTCACTATTAGCTTCTATCGGCTACCTTCAGCAACTCCTTCCAGACCGGTCAAGGCGAAGTCAAAGTACCCAACCCAAGCACCGTTTCAGAGAGCAAGTTGCCTCACTCCAGAGCACACTTTAGGAGAATAAAGGCCGTAAGGCCTCTCCATACAGCACAGTAGTGTAGATCCTTCCCTGGACAAGAGCAGTCTAATGTCCACTTCCTCCTTCACAACTCTCCAATGACCTCCTCCACTAGGCATCCGATCCTTCATGCAGAGATACCTTTAGCACCCCTCAACAGCAGTCAGTGGGCTTCTTCATTCAATATAGTATAAGGCTTCATCTTCCAGCAGGATGCAGGCCTTCCAGGTTCCTTTTCCCAAACCTGGCAAAAGGGATTTGGTAGTAAAAAAGGCCAGACCCAAACTCTTTCTCGTTCTCCATTGGTGTGGGGCTCCTAGCACTGGTCCTTGAAAAATCTTGGCACACCAACTGGGTATTTATGCTGCATGCTTATACTGATTTTGCAGCGAGAGATTGTGGATTCCACAGTACCATCTCTGTGACTGGTATCAGCGGGTTCCTGTCTTTTTGTGAATTACTCCCAGACTTGTCACCCACAGTCCTTGTCCTCCAATGTCAACAAGAGCTAGGGGTGGGGCTGGAAGTTCACTGTCACCAAAGTAATGGCAAAAGAGAGGAAGAGGTTTCCAAATTCAAATACCACAAAACCTGTTGAAGATAACAGCTTTAAGAAGAATGGAGCAAGAATGGGCCAAGACCTGTCTCTGTATGTCAACAGGGTGTTCTGTCTCCTATCCTCCACACCACAGATCCGGGTCCTCTTCAAAAGATTTCAGAAATGCTTTAGCAGAGTAATTCAATTCACATTTCTGTCTGAAACAATTCACCCAATCTCCATCTTATGTACCATTCACACATAGAAGCCCCAAAAAGGATTCTTGGTCTGTAACAGCCAAACACATCACTTAAGCACCACACCCATCCTACTGTACCAAGTGTAAAGTTACGTGCAACATATATGTCTCGAATGAATGGTGTAAAGTACCTGGCCGAAGAGGACTGAGATCCCAATTTACATACGAGTGGACAGTAGGCAGCTCTTCTTGTGCATGCAAAAAGTGAAATGACGTGTCTTGAAAGTGTAATCAGTCATTGCTACTACTGTTAGTCATCTGAAGTCTGGTGAACTGACGGTGGTCATGCTTAGTAAAGGAGGAAAGTATATGGTGTGTTGGGGAAACAGCGTTTACATCGCATGCCAATACAACGCAGTCGTTACAACGACTGCGTTGTTACATCGCGAACCATTACATCGCAAGTCGTTACAACAACTTGCTGTATGGGGCAGAAGGTGTTGGATTTACAATCCAACACCTTCCCTGCTGTTGCACAAACTGGAGTAGGAATAGTAAATTATACTATTCCTAAGTCCAGTGCGTCCCCTACAGCAAGTCGTTGTAACGACTTGCGATGTAATGGTTCGCGATGTAACAACGCGTTTGTTGTAACGACCGCATTGTAATGGCATGCGATGTATCGCATGCATAGTAAAGAGATATATTCGGTGTGTTGTTCAGATCACAGAGCTCTGTCCTGGGCCTGAATCTATTTCCATGCAGGCTCTCAGCAGACACGCATGATTATCAGGTGTGCTGAGGTCAAAATTCAAAACTATCCAGAGACTCACTATCTAGGGGACTCAGGGCAGGAATCCATGCAGTCAAGAGCCATGATGGGGATATTTCTGCTGCAAAAATTTCCATTGCTAAACCCACAAAACAGAGTTGCCTCTTTTTTCACATTTTCACAAGTACAAACACTATTCCTTTATCCTCTGCCCACTACAATGGCATAGCTTCTCTCCTATGCTCTTTCCCTTAGTAAAATTGATTGCCTTTCCCCTAGATTTTCCCATAAACCTCAGGTCTTACATCAACAGGGTGGCGAAGTCTGCTAAGGTCTACCTCCACTCTTTTAGAAAGATAAACTATTTTGGGAATGCAATTCTAGGAGGTGTTTCTAAAACAATAGTGCACTGGACAAGGCAATTCCCCACTGTGCAGCCAAGTTGGTCAAGTATAAATAATCCCCATACTCCACAAGCTTTTATGACTGCCTTTAAATTCAAGGATCCAATTCAAGCTATGCCACCTTGCGCATAAGGCAATTATTCACAGATACCATCTTATTTTTCTGAACTGCTACCCATCTCTTGTGGACAAAAGGCCTCAGAAACTGTAGCTGTTTACAAATTGAGGGCACTAGATAGAGAACATCTCTTGCCCAAAAAATAATCTTTCGCTGGAACTGCAACTTCTGCCTAGAACTCCTTACCTCTCAGTATTTGACCTGAGTCCTCCTTCCTTGCCTTATCTCTTCTGCCTCTCTCTAAATTGTTGATGGCTCTCCTCACAATAAGCAATACTAATTTCAGACTTTAGAATGCATAGTCGTGTTTTAAAGAGTCATTCTATTCTTTTATCACTCTTCACCTCCTCTTTGTAAACTTCCATGATTAGTCTGATTATTCCTAGTTCTACTGTACTATTGCATAATTTTTAATTGTAATGAAAGTACCATGAACGTTATGCTGGCGGAGCTCTACATAATATATCACAAAAAAAGGGGGAACCAGGAGCGCTTGTAGGTCCAGCATATGTGTTCCTCTGAAGTATCAAGTCTATCAACAAGGGTATGCAGTTCCTTAGGGGAAAGGACAGGAGAATATGCGGTATGTCAATATCTAAGGAAGTGGGCTGGGGGTCCGTACCCTTAGGAACAGAAGCCCTCACACACCCAGATGGGTGTCATGCTTCATCATGGGCGTGATCCTTGTTGGGCCGGTGCTGCAACGCCCGACGGGCACCCACAAAGGAGCTCTTTATCAGAGATCTTTTGTTCCAAAGCTGTATGTGAAGTGTGGGTGTAGGGCCATTAGTGTAGATTGGTGTAGTGATATGTGTACATATAAAAAGGTGTGTTAAAATAGACTAAGTAGTACTCTAAAAAAAATTAATCAGTGAGTCTACTTGTCTAATTAAAAACATGGTGGCTCACAGTAGAGACAATGATCTCTGGTAGCTCAAAACGTCAAATGGTCAACATGTTTCTTGCCATAGGTAAGGTCAATAATGATCTGTTGGCAATTCGTCCAGACCAATTATTTCTAATCTACACAGTGGTTGGAATCTAGGTTCATATCAAGGATTATCCAATCACAAAATAATCTAAATGTGGTGTACCTTTTTACAGTATTTCCTAAAAATAAAAAGCCAACCCAAATAGGGTAGCACTTCTGCCTCCTCCAGTGGGAACAGAGTAAATGCTAATTTTAGCGTGAGTGTTATAGTGATGGTTGCACACTACAACGTACCAATCTCTGCTGCCTAGGGAGCTCTACATAAGCCTTCTAAATAAATAAATTTGATCAATGACACAATATCGATACACACAATATCGATTCACATAAATATCTGAAAATAAATAGCATTCACAAAAATGTTGACTTCCTATACCTAAGTGAGAAAATCACAAATATGGACCACAAAAATATTTTTATTATAATTATAGATTTTTACTAATACCGACAACAAAAATATTGTAACCTTTAAATAAACATATAAGTACTCAAAATTGCCGCCTCACACAATATCGACTACATTAATATCAGCAAAATAATAAAATTATATTCACAAAATATAAAAATACCTTTTAACAGTAAGTAAAAAGTGTGAAAATAAATATTAAATAATATATGAACATATTTTATCAACATAATACATCTATAACCTTACAAAAATTAATATGTATCACCCAAAATAAAAATGTTACCTATTGGTGGTTGCCAGTAGGTAGTTAAAGTTAGGACCGTGTTTCCATAGGAAAAGAGTTTTTTGACTTGCCTATATCTTTGGCGCTGTTTGACGAATCTTCACAAAGTTTTCCAAAAAAAGTGTCATAGTGAGTCTTGTTGTGCATGCAAAGTTTCAGGGTGGTGCGTGAAGCGGTGGACCAGAAAAAGCGGGGGGTCAAAAAAAGTGCAATTCCTATGTTAATTCTCATAGACTCTTTAGACACAGCTGCAGCCCGAACTGCTGAACGGAATTACACCAAATTTGGCTGAAAGCTAGCTTTTGGTGCACAGATTGTGCTTTTTTTCTGGTGGGAATCCGTTCAGTAGCTGTTGAGAAATTTAAGGAAATGCGAATTTGTATATCGCGGCTAATTCATGAATAATAACGAGCTCATGAAGAGAACTGCAGAGCTCTGATTGGCTGCCAACACCTCAAGCAGGAAGTGTTGGCAGCCATCTTGGGACTCAGCTTCTGCCAAGTTCCCAAAAAAACATGAAAAATGGGGGGCAAGGCAGGAATACCTGCCCCCCAAGCCTTGGTCTTTGGGCCCCAGAAGGACCCCTGCAGGACAAAAAAGCATTTAAAAAAAAAAATTTGCATGGTATTCGCAAAATTAGCAAATTCACATCAGGCTCCCGTGCTTGTTTTCAAAAGGGCCCCTGGGTGGGCCAGGTCCCAGGGTTTTTTTTGTAAAAAAATGAGGGAGGTGCACTAGGCACCCTCCCACGCATCTTTAAACCCCGGTGACCAGCACCTACCCGGTGCTCAATATTTTGCAAAAGAATTGGAGAGGGGCCACGTCGCATGTATGTATATATATATATATATATATATATATATATATATATATATATATATATATATATATATATATATATATATATAACCTACTGGCGGTCGCCACTGTTGTGTACTTCCTATAAAACCTATATAGGATCTGCGCATTTAGACAACATACACTGTAGGATTGGTGTCAGACTGATTCTAGACACCCCCACCGGGTATGTTGGCCTGTGTACCAACTAGCTCACAGTGCCACTAGAAACTCCTCTTACCATGTAGAGAATAGTTCTTGGCAACTATTGAACATGACAACAGTGTATTACTTTTTGCTCAGTCACTCGTGCTCACTTAGTCTCAGAGAGATGCACAGAATAACCGGTATGGACGTTTTCAATAAGCATTTATTGAACAGTCGTTGTTCTAGTGTAAAATAGGTGTGCTGAAACAATCACTAGACAGTAACAGATATAAATGATTAGAAGCACTAAGAAAGTAAAAGGGTGGTAGATTTCTACCATTTTGCTATAACCATGAATACAGGCAAGTATATAAAATACATGACAATAAAATGCGTACTCCTACGTTGCAATCCTAACTGGATGTACCTAAGTGTACCTAGCATGTATGTAGGTGTTAAGCCAAGAATCCCTCTAGGATAAAGTCAACCCCATTACCTGAAGTTAGAGACTGTGGGACCCTGTCTTGGTCTCGAGTTGGACATCCCGCAAGGGATGTTAGACCACTGCGAGCTCGAGTATCTGCATGCAGGAGCTTCAGCATCTCGCGTCAGTGTGTCAGCATGGAAGTCCTGATCTCCTCTCTTTGTCCCAGCAAGATGTGATGTTTTTATACCCAAAGGTCTCCCCGGGGGTTCTACCTTGCTGTGCCACTTGTCGGACTTAGGATGACGTCGGGAATGAACTTTGTACATAGTTATTATGCAGGAGATGGAAGTCCTGCTGAGCTTCCAGTATCCTCATGCATAATGTATGAGGCTGCTACTAGGGAAATCCCGCGTTCTGTGTGCAGTGTCGTATCTAGGTAAAAGGTCAGTCCCCAAGAGCAGTTATGTGTGCAATGTAGGGGAGACTATAGGTGAAAGTTAGGATGTTACCTGAGCCTATATCGGGGTACCTATATAGAATATAACACCAGTAGGTAGTTATAGTTAGGACCTAGTTTCCATAGGAAAAGTGTTTTTTGATTTGGCAATATCTTCGGCGTTGTTTGACAAATCTTCACGAAATTTTCAAAACTAATGAAACGGTCAGGTCAGCTGCTGTGTTGAAAGTTTCCGGGGGATTCGTCAAGCGGGGAACGAGAAAAAGGGGGGTCCCAAAATGCATTTTCTCCATGTTAATTTCCAAAGGAAACTTTAGACATAGCTACAGCCAGAACTGCTGAACGAAATTACACCAAATTTGGCAAAAAAGGTAGCTCTTGGTTCAAAAAGCACTCTTTTTGATAAATGGTGTAAATCCGTTCGGTAGTTCCTGAGAAATTTAAATATTTCTCAGATATCCAAGTGGGGACACGGAGGATCCGCGAACCCTCCCAATCTCGTGTCAACACTTCAAACCAGTATTGGCAGCCATCTTGTGACTCGGTTGAACCGAGTCACAAGAAAAAAGGTAAAAAAAACATTAAAAAATAAGAAAAGGGGGCAGAGTAGAAACACCCTGACCCCCTAGGCCTGCTCAGGGGGCCAAAAAAAGCTTTTTTTTTTTTACATTTTCAGAGGGATTCACACTGGATCCGTGAATACAGCTGAAAGTTTTAAAAAAAATGAAACACGGGCTCCTGCGCTTTGTTTTTTTTAGACCCCCGGATGGGCCAGGTCCCGGGGCAATCAAAAATAATGATGCGGGGCTGCCACCTCCCCGGGGCAAATTTTGGTAAATGCAGGGGGGGCACGCAGCCCCCCACAACCCCGGAGACCGCTACCTCCCCGGGTCTATAGTGAAAAAAAATGCATGGGGGGGCTCCTGCCCCCACGCAGGCCTGGGTATCGCCACCTCCCCGGGGCTATGTATGTTAAATGCAGGGGGCACGTGGCCCTCCGCAGGCCTGGGGACCACCACCTCCCCAGGGCTATTTAGATAATTATGCGTGGTTGCTCCTGCCTCCCCACGCAGCCCCGGGGACTGCCACCTTCCCTGGGCTAAGTTCAAACTATTGTGTGAGGGGGCACAAGCCCCCCCACACAGCCCCGGAGACCACCAACTCCCCAGGGCTACTTTAAAAAGTGGAGGGGTCCACGCAGTCCCCCCTCCTGGAGCCGTAAATGACCCTGGGGACCACCACCCTCCAGGGGCGGATCCAGCAATATCCTGGGGTGCCCACATTGCGGTTTGCTATGGGATGGCAGGAGCAGTGCTCCCACCATCCCATAGCAAACAAGTGTGATCGCTTTGAACAAGTGAGAGCACTTTGGCCTCGCATGTTCAAAGCAAGTACACTTTGCTTTTTACCCACAGGGAGCTGCATATCAGCAGCTCCCTGGGGGTAAAACTCCATGCCGGGATTGCTAAGAGGTCTTCGGAGGCCACGCCCCACCTTTCTCCGCCACTCTGCAAACGCACCTCATTTGAAATATCATCAGTGATGCCATCAGTGATGTCACTGACCATGTCATGAGAGATGTAATATGTGACATCATCAGCAGTGCATTGCGGGGGAGTGCGTTATAGTTAGCTCAGCTAACTATAATGGCTGAATTTCACAGATTTTGTACAAGTGAAATGTCAACCTAACTATAACGTTCCTGTAACCTGTGGGTTTTTCCGTGAATAAATATATATATATATGTGAGATACACAATGGAAATTAATAGTATGTAGTGTTCTATCCAGGCAAAAAAAACTGAGATGTTATCTGTACCAATATGATGCTTGAATCCATCATGATTTGCTGAATGTTGCACGTTCTAAGATGGCGGGCGTTGTGCCTTAATTCTTTTCTTTTCGTTGAGTCCACTTTCTAAGATTATGCCCATACAGGATGTTGTAAAAACTGTTTATAAAAAATGTGGAAATGCTGCAATACATTGAATGTTGACAAAGGCGCTTGCCGAAACGTTTTTGTTGTACTAGAACCCGTAAATAAAGACGGGTTATTTTCCTCCCTCGTGAGTGCTGTCTCTTCTTTGGAAGTTTGCCAGTAGGTAGTTATAGTTAGGACCTTGTTTCTATTCAAAAAGCGTTTATTCTTTTGCCAATATCTTTTGCGCCGTTTGATGAATCTTCACGAAATTTTCAAAACTAATGGCCCGCTCAGGTCAGCTCCTGTCTTAAAAGTTTTGGGGTGATTCGTCAAGTGGGGGCCGAGAAAAAAGGGGGTCCCAAAGTGCATTTACAGACATTGAGGCTACTTTTTTAATATATATTTTTTTGTTACGAGACTCTGCTTACTGCTCGTTTCATCATATTTACATTCACTGGCCCCGGCATCTTGAAGTATACATGCAGACTGTTACAAAGAGTCATGACCATGACTTTGAGGTTTTCGCTGGATCGCCTTGAGGCAGTATGGGAGTTGAAGTCCTCTTTGGGGATGTGAGTGTTCACCGGGAGGTGAGCATTTTGTTGAGAGATTACACACTTTGTGTTTTTTAAACTCCGCGGTGTAACTGTAATTATTTCAGGCTCCCTGCCCCTTGTGCTTGAAAAGACAAAATGCAGCGATCTCATTTTGGGCACTTGGTAACATCATTACCGCAGTTCAGTTCTCATGCTGAATTGCCGTCGGCCTTATGTTTATCAGAAGTAGCGTGACGGGCTGAATGATGCCTCTGTTTTAACATTCTTCGGATAGTCGCAGCACGATTTCATGTATTTGTATTTGAATGTGTTTTTTATATGAAGGGCTTTGTTTTATAGAGGGACTGGCGTCACTGTTTAAATGCACAAAATATTTTTTCCCCGAGAGGCTGGTGGTGTGTTTATCCTGGATATATGTTTATACATGTATTATGCATATTCAAGTGTAACAAAGTCTGGTGACATATTATGATGCAATGTATTCACTAAATTTACGGCACTATGCGTTTTATGAATATCATGTCATCTCGTAATTTCACCAGCTGCTTTCTCCGATTTGATTTGAGGAATATGTTTGTACATGTGCAGTAGGTCTTGCATTTATATACGTTTAAACCGCAATCGTATTTCCTTGGTGTCTACTAGTGCCTCAAGGGGGGAAGGGCTATATATACTCACAGGTGCAGGGCGCCAATTAGATTGAAAAAGGCTTCTGCGAAGCCGAAACGCGTCTAGCCATGGGGTCGTGTGAGGCCTGATACAATAAAGAAAGCCATACCTTACATCTTCGAGTATGTGCCTTCTTCTTTGACGGAGTGGGATGAAATATATATATATATATATATATATATATATATATCCATATATAGTTAGGACCTTGTTTCTATTCAAAAAGCGTTTTTTCTTTTGCCAATATCTTTGGCGCCGTTTGATGATTCTTCACGAAATTTTTAAAACTAATGGCCCGCTCAGGTCAGCTCCTGTCTTGAAAGTTTCGGGGTGATTCGTCAAGCGGGGGCTGAGAAAAAAGGGGGGTCCCAAATGCGTTTTCCCCATGTTAATTTCCGTAGGAAACTTTAGACAAGGCTACAGCCCAAACAGCTAAACGGAATTACACCAAATTTGGCAAAAAGGTAGCTCTCGCTTCAGAAAGCGCCCTTTTTTTGAAATGGTGTAAATCCGTTCATTAGTTTTTTAAATATTAAAGGAAAAATAAATGTATGTATCTGGGCAGAGCCTAACAACACATCTCATCGTGAGATCTGATTGGCTGTCAGCACTTCATCCAAGAAGTGTTGGCAGCCATCTTGGGACTAATAGCACCCCATTTAAATGCATTGTAGTGAATGGAAGGTTTTGAGGGTCACCAAAAGGAGAACGTATAAAGGGTGATAAGACTTTAGTTACATTATAAATCATTTGTTGATGGTACCATACTAATTTTAGGAATTATGGTATATTCTAAGGTGATTTTACCCTGTGAAAAAGCCTTCTGCTGGGATATCATGAATCATGTTTGGGAGAAAACTATTTTCTCATACTTTTCCCATAGAGGTTTGGAAGGTGATCTAGAAGCTAAAATGAGAGCATATTTTCTGTAAATTCACATTATCTTTCTCAGTCATGTGAGAATGAAGTCTGACATTCTCAGTAAAACATGTACATCCAACAAGGGCAGAGACTGTCAGTTGATTCCTTTGTGTTCTACTGCAGCTTCCCAGAGTGTTCTAAAGAACAACTAGAGCGCTAACAGTCTTACATATGACAAAAGTATGGCACACCTGAAGCCATCTTGATTGGAATAAAGTGGTAACACTTAAACATTTAATTTAAAAAGGAACAAAATGAGGGGGTTCATTTTGCCATAGAAATTATGATTAGTGCTGCAGAAAGAAAAATTAGGGCACATTTTGAGTGACTTCTCAAAACCTCTTCTATTTCATTAAAAAATTCTGACATGCACACTGAAACATGCACTTTCAATACCAGCAGCAGACTTCCCTGGTGAGCAGTAGCTTTACTACAGTGATCTAATGAGCAACTAGAGTGCTAACATTCTGAATTTATGGCAAATGTGTGACACATCTGAATGCCTTCTTGATGGAATCAAAGTAAAAAACTGAAAGTATTTCCTACTGAGGAGACTGCAGTAAATGAGGAAATTAGGAAACTTCATAACAAATAAATCTCCCAAGTTGGCCACCAGAGGCAAAAGAGCCCAAATGTAGCACAAATATCACCCAGATGTAGCCCACGTATAGGCCAATGACAGAAGTGTGCAAAACACTTTTTATTTTTTGTTTTTTTACAGTTTTATATAGTGCAGACTGGTCAGGTATTGGAGTGCTTTACATGAGCATTGGTTACATCACACAAGGACAAATTCATTTTGGTTGTAGACATGGGGAGATTAAGTGATTTGACCAGAATCACAGAATGTCGAGCTGAAGCAGAAGCTCCAACCTGGTTCCCCAGTTGCAAAGTCTGCAGCTCTGGAAGTAACACCACATCCTCTCCCCTAAGTGCAACATTTAATCAAGTGGTCAACTGGATAAAAAAACATAAAGATAACAAATAATTTAAAAGTGCTTTGTCGCTATTTGAAAACTCAGAAAATATGTCCTCATTTTAGTTTTTTAGAGCACTAACCATAATTTCGATGCAAATAAGACCGTCAGGCGTGCCACACTTTTGTAATAAATATAGAATGTTAGCAATCTAGTTGTTCATTAGGATACTGTTGAGAGGCAGAGACCAGGGGCACGGACTCAGAAAATTGAAGGCAGGTAGGAGGGTGCAGAGGCAACAATTTGACCACACTGGGCAGGCAGGAAGGGCAGTGGCAGCACAACAGTCTATGGAGGGCAGTGGAAAGGGGGGCAGAGGCAACAAACCAACAATGCAGGACAGGCAAGAGAGGCTGTGGCAATATAATAGACCATTGTGGGCAGAAGGAAGAGGCAGTGGTAGTACAACCATACATGCCAATAGACCCGATTCAGCCAGGAAACACCCAATGTTTTTAAGCCCAAATGGGCTTTATTTGATCTGTCTCCTGTCTACAATCTCCTCTTTTTCAATGTAAGTCAGTGGGGAAAATCAATACCCCAGTTTTTTTTCAAAACCTCCCTCTTACCAAGTTCAAAATGTTAGCAAGTGTGGTACATTGGATCATGGAAGGCAGGAGGAATTGGGGTAGGGATATGGACTCGGATAACAGAGGACAGGAGGGATATGGACAGGTGTACCAAACTGACCTTACAGGACAGGCATCAGGGTTTGCAGCAGCACAATACACCACACAGGGCATGCGGGATGGGAGTGCAGCACAACAATCCATGGAAAGCAATAGGGAGGGGACAGGACCATGCACATGGACAACAGAGAACAGAGGGGAAAGAGGCAATGGCAGCTAGCTGACCATAATGGACAGACAGGAGAGAAAGCTGCAGCATAACGGACCATAAAGGGCAGGAGGTAGGGATCAGGGGCATTACAATGGAACCGACAAGACAGGAGGGAGGGAATAGGGGTCTGCACATGGAAAACAGAGGGCAGGGGCAAGGGGGCAGGGCAGGAGCAGCAAGCTGACAATGGAGGTCAGGCAGGATGGGCACTAGAAGCAAGACACACCATGGAGAGCAACAGTGAGACTATAATGGCATACACACAGACCATGGAGGGAAGGTGGGAGGGGGTCAGGGGCAGCTAGCTGACCACACATGGAAGGTGGGAGGGGCCGGGCAGCACAGAAGACCATGCATGGCAAGCGGGAGTGTTAGTGGCAGCACAATGGCCATGATGGGCAAGAAGGAGGGGGCAGGGGCATGTACAAAGGACCATGGAGGATAGAAGGGAGGGGTAGGAGCTGAGCACAGACAAGAGAGTTCAGGGGAAGGGGCCTCACAACAGACCACGCGGGGCAGGCAGGAGGAGCAGTTGCAGCACAACAGACCAGGGAGGGCAGAAAGGTGTGGCAGTAAAATGGACCATGGAGGACAGGAGGAAGGGGATAGGGGCATGGAATGTGGACAGGCAGGGTGGAGGTGGCAGGGACAGGTTACAGTCATCTGACAATGCTAGGCAGGTGGGAGGGGAGTGGCAGCTCAACAGAACACTCAGAGTAGATAGGAGGGGCAGGTCCATGGAACATGGTGGGCAAAAAGGATGGAGCAGGGGCATGCACAAAGACATCAGAGGGCAGGGGGAAGGAGAGTAGGGGCAGCAAGCCAAGCACAGAGGCTAAGCAGGAGGTCAATAATGCGGCATAGAATTGGGCAATGGAGGGCAGGAGGAGTGGACTGGGACATCATGCTAAATGGAGGGTAGTGACAGCACATCAGACCATGCATGGCAGGAGGGAGGAGGCTAGTGCATGGATAGGGAGGAGGTGGATGGGGCAGCAAGCTAACTGTTCAGAGAAGGCGGGAAGGCCAGTAGCAGAACAACGGCCACACAGGGCTGTAATGAGGGAGCAGGGGCATGGACTTGGACAATAGATGGCAAGGAGGAGGGGAGGCAGGAGCAGCAAGCTTGGGTGGGGGCAGCACAATGCCAGGCCAGGCCCTGCTTCCAACCCCCCACCATCCATTGTGATAGGCATCTTACTTAATGTTAAAAAAACCTAGAGATTCGCTGAAAAAAACAAAGATTACAGGGAAGTTATAGTTAGACTCAGATTTCACTCATACAAAACCAGTGAAATTCAGCAGTTATAGTTACCTGAGCTAACTATAACTTACGACCCCGCAATGCACTGCTTATGACCTTAGACATTACATCATTCATGACATTGTCAGTGACATCACTCATGACATCTCAAATGAGCTGTGAATGGAATGGAACTATAATCGCTAGAACTTTATTTAGGGATAGTGTGTGTATATTAACACCCTTTTTTTCTTTTCTTTTGTGTAATAACCATTATAATACGCAACGTGCCCAGATCAATATGGCCGATAGCCTTTCACTTTAAAGTAATGTGTAGTCCATTGTTTAAGTTGATGTTTGCAATCCTAAGTATGTTTATTATGAACAAGTCGTGTTGACGAACATACAGGTACGGCGGTCACAAGGCAAGATATGCTGAAATAACATTGTGTGCATATTAACACTTGTTTTCTTTTCTTTGTTGTATCAAGTCCCGAATTTTCACATCGTGACCAGGCCAATATGGCCGCCAGCTTTTTGGATTAAAGTAATATGTAATCCTTTGTTAATGTTGGCAACTGGAGGCATTTGTACATTTAAATAAGGAAGCTACAATGACGTCTTGTATCGTTATCAAGGTTCGGACGAGCCGAAACGCGTGGATCGCGTCCTTTGCAGATTAAATACTTCCAAACTACAACCTGAGTGCTGATTCCTTCCTTGTAAGAGTGAGAGGAGATTGAATACATATATATAAACTTCACTGAAAAAACCACAGGTTTCAGGGACGTTATAGTTAGAAATTAGCGTTTAAAAAACCTTAGATATTCACTAAAAAAACACAGGTTTCAGGGACGTTATAGTTATTCTGACATTTCACTCGTACAAAACCAGAGAAATTCAGCCGTTATAGTTAGCTGATCTAACTATAACTCACGCCCCCACAATGCATTGCTGCTGATGACGTCACATATTACATCACTCATGACATGGTCAGTGACATCACTGGTGACATCACTGATGACATCTCAAATGACATCACTGATGATATCACTGATGATATCATCCAGTGACTGTGAGTGTTTCTAAAAAGTTTAAGAATGTGATATATATATATGATGATTCAGTCAGTGTGTGACTGACTGTATAAGTAAGTGATTATACGTGTCTGGGTGAATGTATGGGTGAGTGACTAATCTGTGTGAATGTCTGTATCAGTCTGTCAGTTGGTGTGTAAGTGGCTGCATGGGCTGGTGAATAGGTACATGAGTGTCTATATGGGTTATTGATTGGTTGTCTGAGTACCTGTATGGGTGCCTGAGTGTCTGTGTGTTGTGTGACTACCTGCATGGATGTGTGAGTGGGTGATTCACTGGGTGTATGGGTTCATGAGTGCGTCTGCGAGGGGCTGTATGGGTGAGTGAGTGTGCATATGGCTGTGTTGGTGAGTGAATGGATGTCTCAGTGGTATATGTGTGAGTAAATGCATATGTGAATGGCAGTATATGTGAGTGTCGGAGTATATAAGTGACTGTATGTGAAAGTGAGTGATTGTGAGAGTGGATGTATGGATGAGTGTGTGCTTGTGTCAGTGATTGTATAAGAGGGTAAGTATGTGTTAGTATCTGTGAATAAGTGAGGTGTGGTGTGTATAACTGTATAGGTGAGTAAATGGCATTGTGATTGACTCTTTGGGTGACTGACTAGGTGTGTGAGTAACTCTATGGGTGAGTGGCGATGTGTGAGTGTCTGTATGGGTATATGAGTGCATATAATAGTGGCTGTATTGATGAGTGACTACATGTATGAGTGACTGTATGGGTGAGTGAGTGGATGTGTGTGTAGACCTATGAATCAGTGAGTGGGTATGTACTAACTGGTATTGGTGTGTCTATGGTTTCGAGAATGGTAGTCTGTATTTTAGAGTGGGTGTATGAAAGGTTATTTTAGGGTGTGAGAAGGTGCATCAGAGATTAAGTGGATGATGCCATCAGTGATGTCGTCAGTGATGTCATTTGAGATGTCATCAGTGATGTATATATATTCACTGAAAAAACCATAGGTTTCAGGCATGTTGTAGTTAGAAATTAGCTTTTAAAAACCTTTGAAATTCACTGAAAAAACCATAGGTTTCAGGGACGTTATAGTTAGAAATTAGCATTTTAAAAAAACCATATAAATTCACTGAAAAAACCATAGGTTTCAGGGACGTTATAGTTAGTTGGACATTTCACTCGTACAAAACCAGAGAAATTCGGCCGTTATAGTTAGTTGAGCTAACTATAACTCACGCCCCGCAATGCACTGCTGATGAAGTCACACATTACATCATTCATGACATGGTCAGTGACATCACTGATGACATCACTGATGACATCTCAAATGACATCACTGATGACATCACTGGTGACATCATCCAGTGACTGTGTGTTTCTGTAAAGTTTAAATATGTTTTATATATATATATGCCAAGGTGTATTGAAGTATGAGTGAGTGTATGAATGTCTGAATGGATGATTTAGTAGGTGCGTGACTGACTGTATAAGTGAGTGATTAAACGTGTCTTACTGAATGCATGGGTTAGTGAGTAAACTGTGGAAATGTCTGTACAGTCTGTCAGTTGGTGTGTAAGCGGCTGCATGGGTTGTGAGTAGCTACTTGAGTGTCTATATGGGTTATTGATTGGTTGTCTGAGTATCTGTATGGGTGCCTGAGTGTCTGTGTGGGTGGGTGGGGGGTGTGTGACTCTGTGCATAGATGTGTGAGTGGGTGATTCAATGGGTGTATGGGTTCAAGACTGTATGTGTGAAGGGCTGTGCAGGTGGGTGAGTGTGTGTATGGGTGTGTTGGTGAGTGAATGGATGTCTCAGTGGTACATGTGTGAGTAACTACATATGTGAAAGGCAGTATATGTGAGTGTTGGAGTATATAAATGACTATCTGAGAGTAAGTGATTGTGAGAGTGGCTGTATGGATGAGTGTGTGCTTGTATCAGTGATTGTATAAGAGAGTAAGTATGTGTTAGTATCTGTATGAATAAGTGATGTGGTGTGTGTATAACTGTATAGGTGAGTAAATGGGAGTGTGATTGATTCTTTGCATGACTGACTAGGTGTGTGAGTAACACTATGGATGAGTGGCGGTGTGTGAGTGTCTGTATAGGTGTATGAGTGCATATGATAGTTCTGTATTGATGAGTGGCTGCATGTATGAGTGACTGTATGGGTGAATGAGTGGACGTGTGTGTAGACCTAGGAATCAGTGAGTGGGTATGTAGTAACTGGTATTGGTGTGTTTATGGTTTCGAAAATGGTAGTCTGTATTTTAGAGTGGGTGTATCAAAGGTTATATTTAGGTGTGAGAAGGTGCATCAGACTAGCACGTGGATGATGTCATCAGTGATGTCATTTGAGATGTCATCAGTGATGTCACTGACCATGTCATGAATGATGTAATATGTGACGTCAGCAGCAGTGCATTTGGGGGACCCGAGTTATAGTTAGCTCAACTAACTGTAACAGCCGAATTTCTCTGGTTTTGACGAGTGAAATGTCCAACTAACTATAACGACCCTGAAACCTATGGTTTTTCAGTGAATTTCTATGGTTTTTTTAAATGCTAATTTCTAACAATAACGTCCCTGAAACCCATGGTTTTTTCAGTGAATATAGATATAGATATAGATATATATATATACATTAAATACAGGCAAGATAGATACATATTAAACAGTACAAAACAAGCATTGATTACCATTCACCATGAAATTATATAACTGAAAAAAGAAATTCAAACCTAAACAAAACTAACCAATAAAAATTAACCATACACAAACTTAACCAATAAAATCACACAAACAATTAACCCAACAAAATAAAAGGCACACACATTTTATCAACTTACTACTTGAAAAACTACAAAAGCTGCAAGAAGAGAAGACTCATTTTCTAAAAAGAAACTGAAAACAGAGGAGGATATATACCGACCTTGTAGAGTAAGTAAAACATATATTGAGGCTAAAACATAAAAATTAATTGAAGTTAAAAAGTCAAATAACAAATAATTAACAAAATATTCTACTACTTCTGTTTCTTTCTGTTTAATTACTATAAAAAATTTACTAAAGCACCAAGAAACCAATAATCTATAGAAAAACAAGACCAAAAACAAGTTACTCAGCATAACTACCTATCAACAAACATTTAAAATGAAAATAATGCACTTTTTTTACCCAACAGAAAAGAAACCACCTGCTCCATTACAACACCCCCAATGGAAAACCTGCAATAAAAGTGTGCAACACCTAGCAAGAACATACATGTAAGTATAAAACTGAAAAACTGTTCCATGATTTTGTATGTAAATAACAAATGTGTTAAACAATTTAAAATTGTAATTCTTTATACTTTACACTATTTTGAGACATAATGACGGAAGAAGCAAGATACATTACATCGCAGAAAGGAAAGCAATCACTATGTAACATGGGCTACACTTGCAGCCAAGAAAGTACAACAATGGAAACTGTCAATTGGAAATGCACTAAGTATTACTCTAATGTTTGCTATGGAAGGGCCACTACAAAAGACGATGCAATTAATGTAAGGGAACCAACTACCCCCAAATGTGGCAGAAATAGAAGTAAGATACATCTTGCAAGATATAAGAGAAGCAATCACTTGCTCCCAAGAGCCCACAGCGAAAATACTAAAAGATATACCTCCTCAAGTCCCCAAGCACATCACAGGTCAACTACCAGCTATACCCACCCTAAAGAGCTTAAGTGCATGAACTAAAAAAAAAACCTGTGATAGCCCTCCTGCCCTAGAAGACAACAAGATGTCCACATACCCCAACACTTAACAACCACATAAGGAGGAACCCTTCTTTTACATAATAAACGAATCCTAATATTTTCTACAACGGATAACTTACTAAAAGTAAGCCATTGTCAAACATGGATGGTGGATGGGACCTTCAAAATGTGCCCCAAACCACTCACTCAGACATACACCATGCATGGTGAGCATCAAAACACAGAAAGCACTGTGAATATGTAAGTCATTATTTTATACTTGCATTACACATAGTATAGGATAGACTGCTACAAAATGTACTAAATGTTTTACGATAAAATGATGCTTCCAAAATATAGATTTTAGCAATACTCAGACCGTACTTAATGTTATTATTTTTACATAACTGTCCCTTCAACACCTCCTCAGGGATACTAAGCACTATGTAAATACAATGACAATTAAAAGCATGCACTTCACAGCTCAGTTATTAACTCTTTGCACTACCAATCAAATTCCACGCACCCCAAAGGACCCTACGATCAGCCCAGCTCTCCTACGCCGTGGTCCCCCGCACCAGAAAGACCAGATCGGGAGGCCGCTCCTTCTCCTTCCTCGCGGCCAAAGCATGGAACGCCCTTCCACTCCACCTCAGACAGACAACATCGCTCCCCATCTTCGTAAGAAACCTCAAAACCTGGCTCTTCGACAGACCCCCTCCTTGATGGAATGGAACCTGCACCCCCCCACCCCTAGCGCCTTGAGACCCTTATGGGTGAGTAGTCGCGCTTTAACAAACTCCTGATTGATTGATTGACTCAAAAAAGATTAAATCTTTGTCATCACAAAGCTTTCAAGTGATTCGATCAATTAAAGCCAGTACCGGCTTCCAAGCATCCTTTACATTTGCAGATTTCCCTTCACATTTGCAAATTAGGTCGTTGTGTACATTTGCATTTCTTTCAGGCAAGCGGCACACTGGCAGAAAGGTGTGTTTAGCTGTCTGCCCAGCTTTGGTTCTACAGCACAGGAGAGTCCCTGAATGACACTTCAGCTGAAGAGGCTGAGGAATGCGTGGCCCTCTTCCCATGACTCCACGCCCCCGGGGGTCGCGCCGCACAGATTGAAGACCTCTGCTCCAGACACAAGCACCAACCCAAATTCCAAATACCATGGTGGCATGTCTCTGACAGAACAATGGCAGAGAAGACAAAGCAAACAACGCAGTGGAAGACTGGCACATTGCCTTTCGATCCACACAAGGCAGAACCCAACATATGGTCTAAAAGTTATGGAAGCCCTAAAAAAAAACCAAAGCTATCAACAACTATGAATGGAGCATTCAGTAACCCAAATTAAACCAAAAATTAGAAAACAAATCACTAGAATCTATGATATGTTATGACAAAGAGAGTAAAACTCATTATAAACAACAAAGGAGTACACTGCTTAGAATCAATAGCCAAACCCCTATTATAAAATTAATCTTAGCCTACAAAAGACCCAAAAAACAAATAAAATACTCCAAACCAACATAACAAAATTATTTTGAAATAAATATTATGCATAATAGTTTTTGCATCAGCCAAAAAATAAACAAAACTAAAATTTCAAATAAGACTGATGAATAAAAATATTATGTATATTTTTAAATAGAAAATATGAATCCCACCAACCACTAACCTCAAATAGCACATAAAAGGTAATATAAAAATGAAATACAAACATAAAATATATTTTTGTTTAATATCTGTTTATTGAATACAAACAAATAGAAAGCACATGTCGCAGTGAAGGAAAAACAAGGGTGGGAAGGCATCATAGGCTGGGCTACACAGTAGGTTATCAGTTCAGTGTCGGCCCATCAGAGCAGCCCCTTCCCCACAAACCCTGATACACAAATGCATTTAAGGCATGGGGCCCTCCCAAATCACAAGTGGCAGCGCCAAAAAGAAACCAGGACCAAGGGAGGGACTATGGGAGGAACAAGAGGGCACCAGCCAAACCAGAGTTCGATCGTCCAGTAGAAGGATGACATAGCACCTCAGCCAGAGAGTCAAAAGTGGTCTAAGTAAACATGGCCCCAACACATATGAAACACCCACCCTGCAGGAGGGAGACACTTCGCACTGCAACAATATTAATATACTTTGCCATACACAATATAAAGGGAACTATACAACAATGGAAGGAAGGAAACAAAAGTCAGAAAAGAGGTGAGGACAGAAAGAAAGAGGAGAAATCAGCTAAGGGTACGTCCCCTAGTGGGGGAAGGAGGAGAAAGGGGATCAAAGGAGGATGCGCCATGGGGAGGGGTTGGGGAAGGGGCCAGGGCCTAGAGTGGGGTCAGTGACCTCAGGGGTAAAGGGACCCGCCTGCCAGCTCAAGCGGGTTGCTCCGGGGAGTCCGGCCTCCGACCCCGAGAGAAGGGCTCCAGGGAGTCTTCGAACAACTGCAGGGCGCGCAGTCTGGGGGGCATCAAGCGGGAGTGCTCGGTTTTAGTGAAATAGCGTATAAGTGGCTGCCAAATGCGGTCAAATATCAAATATATTTTAACAAATATCAATCACATAAAACTAACATATTTCACAAAATATTTCCCACTTTGAACAATAACTTAAATATTACTTACTGTTCTGTCGCTGCAGTGCCTTCTCCATATCTACGCCATCAAAAAGCACAATCGACCAAAGAATGGAACAAGAAACCCCAGAAATCCCAAAAAAATGCAATCATAAACTAATCTAATAGATATCCATCGAAGCACTTCAAAGTCTTCATAAACCACAAAAGACCCAAAAAAGTATTTTAAAAATGAAACGTTCCTCGAAAACCGAATGGAAATCAAAGTAAAAAATATTAGTTTGCTAGAAAACCAAATTGAGTTTCTTTAAATACAAAATGTAACTCCATATGTCCATAAAATACATTGGCAATGAAAAACCTGCAAAATAAAACACACCAACAAAAAACAATAACTTCAAAAATACCATATATATCACACTTAATCATCTAAAAGCACATAAAATAACATAATGTAACATAACAATAGATTACTCAGAAACTCTACCTAAATCTAGGCCAACACACTAGTGAACAACACTTCAATAAAATCAACTTAGGGCCTGATTTCGATGTCGGGCGGACACACATCTGCCTGACACCGTTGCGGTCTCGGCACTGACAGAACTCCAGTCAGCGGTCCAGACACCGCTATTACAATGCAATCGCACATGGTGCAGTGGCATACTCCCATTTCTCTATGGGAGTTTGTGCTGCGGCCGGAAACCACCCGCAGCACAAGCTCCTATAGAGAAATGGGAGATTCTGTTAATCCCTGCACCACGTGGCAGGCACCTCAATAGGCCTGCCACATGGTGCAGTGATTAACAGGTGCCCCCTCGGCCCCCAACCGGAGGCCTTGGAGGAATGGGTGCCCTGCTTGGGGCCTCCAAAGTCACTTTTTGACAGGCTTTCCATGTCGGAAAGGCCATCCCGATGGCGGAAACGCAGTCCTTAGGGATTATGGTAAGGCCTCCGACTGGCCGATGGGCTCCTTGAGCCTGTCAGAATCCAGCCAGGATGACCGGCTGGTTTCACTTGCAACCACCGGCATTGTAATGCGGCGGTCAAAGTGAAACTTATGATGTCGGTCAGAAAGCCTCCGACCTGGGGTTGGAGGCTTTTCGATCAACATCATAATAAGGCCTCAATATGGAATATCCAAAAATAACACTATAACTAAAGTCTACAAATCCCCTCTATATGCCCCCTATCCTCAAACCCTAAAAAACCTTTAAAAAGCTCTTACCTGTTTCAACGAATGGCAGCACTTTTCCATGTCCTCCTTTCAGGAAACTAGGCTAAAAAAGTGACAAATAGACTACAAAATAGAAGGTAGCATTAAAATAATGGCTGCCCAACAAAACTAAAAAAAAACACTACCTCTGCTAATAAAACAATGGGAACATAAGCAAAAAATATTTAAAAAATGTTTGCAAAAATAAAAATATTTTAAAAACTACTAAGGGCCTTATTATGATGCGGACCGGAAAGGCTGCGACCGTCGGTAGCAGCCTTACTGGGCTGCATCTCGGTTTAATTTCCGACCGCTGCATTACAATGCTGCTGGTCGGAAATTAAACCGGCCAGTCATTACGGCTGGCTTCCAATGGGCTCAAGGAGCCCTTCTGCCAGTTGGAGGCCAGCCTGTAATCCCAAAGGGCGGCCTTTCCGCCCTTGGGATTATGATACTCTGTCTCAGGCAGGCTTTCCATGTCCGGCTTTCTGACATGGAAAGCATGTCGGAGAGCGAGTATGAGGGCCCCTAGCAGGGCCCCCTTGCCTCTGTGGCCTCCGGTTTGGGCCGAGGGGGCACGTATGGTAACCCCTGTTGATCCCTGCCACACGGTGCAGGAATGAACACAGACTCCCATTCCTCTATCGGAGCTTGTGATACGGGCGGTTTTCGGCCATAACACGAGCTCCCATAGGGGAATGGGAGTATGCAACCGAGCAGTGTTCGTCGCATCGGGACTGCTGACCTGGCGTCGGCCGGTCCTGTTTCCGCGTTGGTCTGCCCAACATCATAATCACCCCCTAATTATGTAAACAATGTATGTCAAAATATGTTAAAAAATGTAAAGTATTAATTAATTAATAGTATTAAGAAATATACAATTATTTAATATACACTAAACAAGTTATGTTAAAATTGTGTGTACAAATGTACTTTGAAGAACTATATTAAAAAAAAATTTAAATGGAAAACAATGGAAACAATTACAGAAATGCGTACAAAATACAAGACTGTCTAAATACAATTTACATTTTTTATTTAATACTAAAATCATATTAAAATATTGTTTATAAGTCAATATTAAAATGTTTTTGTATAAGAACAGTTATATATGTTACAAATGTAAATATATACATAAAATAAAAGTAAGAAAAAATACAAAAATTACAAATGCACAACCAACTCCTGTGAAAATTATTTATTCTGAAAATATGGGTAGTAATTAAATTACATTAACTACTACTACTGCATACTATACCCTTCTAACAAAGGTATTGGACACTAAAAGGCTTACATTTACTATTACTAATCCAATCTAAACCATTTTGGGGAAGGCATTGAGCACAAAAGGGGCCGCATTGCCTATTTTCAGGCAAACTTAACCAAATTTGGGAAGATAGTAGACACTAATGGGGTCAAATTTACTATTCCTACTGCAATCTAAACCATTTTGGTGAAGGAGTTAGACAATAACGGGATCGCATTTACTATTCCCACTCCAATGTAAACCATTTTGAATAAGGTGTTGGATACTAAATGGGTCATAATTACTATTCCCACTCCAATCTAAATCATTTTGGGGATGGAGTTGGACACTAAAGGGGTCACATTTACTAATCCCACTCATTTCTAAACCATTTTGGGGAAGGAGTTGGACACTGAATGGGTCCCATTTACCATTCCCATTCTAATCAAAACCAAATAAAAGAAGAAAATGGGCACAAGAAGAGTTACTACAATATACATACTCCATAGTAAAATATAATAACTACTTATCAACTGCTTATCAATAAAATAAATATATACCACACTATTACTCAAAGCATCCATGTATTTAACATGAACCAATAACATATTAAATAATGTATTGTTCATTTCTAAAAAATAGATTATACATAAAATTTAGTAATGTAACACAATTCTGATTACAAAATGAAACATTACTGTATACATTATTTTTTAATTGTAAAATGTAATTGCATCATATATAAAACATATTATTAAAAATAATAAGAAAATATAAAATATATTAATTTAACATTAAAAATATTCTTCTATTTTCCCAATTACTTGTTTTATATATAAAATTTCTCATTACCAAACAAATTTTGTTTTGTAAAATATAATACATATAAAATATAAACATAAATATATATATTTTATAAATACATCATAATCAATACACATTTAGTACTAATTTCTTCATTAAAATTAACATATTAAACATTATTTATAAAATTATTACATTATTTGCCTTTCAGCCAAAGCAATTTATACCACACAACTATTTAAAAATTAAAAGAAAAAAACTTAATATTTTAAAACAAATATAATACACTTTAAACAACAATAGTTTTCAATGTATGTGTTGAAATAATGAATATAATTATTTTACTCTAAATATTTTATTTAAAAAAAATTAAATGAGATAAATATTATTCTAAAATTTAAATTAAATACACAATCCTTTAATAATGATCACTACAGTTAAATTACTAATAACATTTGTTTAAATTAAACCCAAATATTTTCAAAATAATATATAATTAATTTCCATATTAATAACATTTAACATAAAATAAAGTTAAAATATTCACATTTTAAAAATCTCCCCACACTTATCTTCTAAAAACCCAACATCTTGCTACTATAACACAATAACATAAAATGAATTATACACATCAATAAAACTTTTCATAAATTACAGTTTACATAAATAAAAACATTTTATTAAAAACACTAAACAATATTTTATCTAATGATATTCTTTATAACGACTTTGAAAACAACACTTAAAAAAATATTCTGACCTTTGATATTACTGTCCATGATATTTTTGATGTCCCGATATTCTTGGGACAATATGTTGGTATCAAAATATTTTTTAATCGATATTTTGTCGAAACACCAAACAAATTCCTAAATAAATAAAAGAAGAAAGCAAACACAAGGAGATGATGGATGGAGCGCTGAAAATTTTCAGACACTCACCCCCAGTCACAGATCTGGGTTGAATCCATCATCATTCTTTAGCTCACTTTGCCACCTCAGTTCAGACCCAGCTATATGCAAATCAGTCTTGACCCTGTGCCTCATGGGAACAGTCCAGCCTGAACTGCCAAGCCAGGTCTTCCCTGAACCAGAATCAAGCATCCTGAGAAGGGCATGAGGGAGGAAGAAAAGAGATGCAGCACCACTTGAAATGGAAAAGGTGAGCAAATAACGTCCTGCAGTAAGGTCTTTATAAGGTATAGAATGCTAGAGTACCCGAGTAACGCATGATGCAGCAGAAAGTTTCTGCAGGAAGATGAAGCGTTGTGGCAGCATTGGAAGAATGAAAGATGGGAGGGAAAATGGTAAGCACTCCATGGAGAGATGTGAGAGAGCTGGAGTAGAGGCATTGTACCACTCGGGAGAATGAACATGGAGGAATGAGAGATTTTATGGGATAGATTCTTTGAGACACTTAAAGGATCAGCTTGACTATTCTGAAAGCCCTGTGTAGCACAAATAGGTCTAAAGGAGCACACCATACTGAAATCTTAGCTATCTTAACTGTAGGGCTCCTGGTAAATATGGAGCCAGTCTCTCTTCTTACTACGGCCCACACGGAGGGGCATGAGTTTCAGAAGCTTGAAAACAATGGGCACTTAATGCAACTGCCTACGTGCCTCAAAATCACTCTGTGCCCCACTTCTCCTTTTTGACGTTTTATTGCAGGTTTACATAACTAACAGAAAGGGTCTCACTCACTTGCTAAGGGGCAAGGTTATATAAACCCAAATTCCACACCGCATTTAGTCATGCAGAGCGTCATTCCATTGGACAGTTGTTAAATACATGAGTGTTCATAAAGAAGTACTAGCCACACCATTCCACTTGTGTACATAGCATTCTATTTCCTAATAAACTACAACTTTAAACAGAACTGTAATTCTGCTGTATTCTTGTCTCTGGTTTACCTCTCACTTAAAACAACTATAAATACCCAGCCACTTCACAGGTCCTTGTGGACAGGATATTATCTTTCACCTCATGACATTTCACCTTTTCATCAGCATAAATGACCTGTAATAATGTTTTCCTGTCTGGCTTCAGAGCATTCTCTGACAACCACAGTTTTCATACTTATAAATGCAATATGATTCTGATTACACAATTTTCAGGAGAGGCCCGTGCAGGTAAGAGCGGTGGGGGTGTGATGGGGAGGAGTCGACAGACGACGACGAGGTAAATTTCAATTTAAAAAAAGCAAAAACCACTTACCTTGCGCTCACCACATTGCTGACTCTGCGATGCGGCAAGCGCAAGGTAAGTGGGTTTCATTTTTTAAATTTAAGTTTACCTCATCGTCGTCTGTCAACTACCCCCAACCCGTCCCACCATTCTTACCTGCATGGTCCACGTCTGACAATCATATACCCCATCCGCGTACAAATGAAAATTTATCTAGAGAGGTTAAGGTGTGAATACCTCTTACTAGTGAATAAGTAGAGGCATGCTGAAGTAACCCTTATCAAGCTTTAAGGAGCCTTAGTTGGCACTTCCACTTCTGCATTTATCTAAATACCAGAGATTCTTTTCATTTAGATTTATTTATTTCTAGGGCTACCTCTGTCATCCTTAACAATCCTGTACTTTCCCCTTTGTGAGCGGTAGATAACTTGAATAGTAAGGTTTGTCCAACACTAATAGTTTGGCAACAATCAATGGGTCATGTTTACAGCGGGTGGGAACTCTCTCAGTAAAAGGATATACAGAGTCTATGGGCAAATGTCTAAAATTAAGAGATAGCCTAGGGGTTTCATCTGAATGCTTTTTCGGGAAACCTGGTGAAAAGCAGTTGAATGAAGCCTGATTGTGCTGGTTTAACAGAATCACAGAATGTCGAGCTGAAGCAGAAGCTCCAACCTGGTTCCCCAGTTGCAAAGTCTGCAACTCTGGAAGTAACACCACATCCTCTCCCCTAAGTGCAACATTTAATCAAGTGGTCAACTGGATAAAAAAACATAAAGATAACAAATAATTTAAAAGTGCTTTGTCGCTATTTGAAAACTCAGAAAATATGTCCTCATTTTAGTTTTTTAGAGCACCAACCATAATTTCGATGCAAATAAGACCGTCAGGCGTGCCACACTTTTGTAATAAATATAGAATGTTAGCAATCTAGTTGTTCATTAGGATACTGTTGAGAGGCAGAGACCAGGGGCACGGACTCAGAAAATTGAAGGCAGGTAGGAGGGTGCAGAGGCAACAATTTGACCACACTGGGCAGGCAGGAAGGGCAGTGGCAGCACAACAGTCTATGGAGGGCAGTGGAAAGGGGGCAGAGGCAACAAACCAACAATGCAGGACAGGCAAGAGAGGCTGTGGCAATATAATAGACCATTGTGGGCAGAAGGAAGAGGCAGTGGTAGTACAACCATACATGCCAATAGACCCGATTCAGCCAGGAAACACCCAATGTTTTTAAGCCCAAATGGGCTTTATTTGATCTGTCTCCTGTCTACAATCTCCTCTTTTTCAATGTAAGTCAGTGGGGAAAATCAATACCCCAGTTTTTTTTCAAAACCTCCCTCTTACCAAGTTCAAAATGTTAGCAAGTGTGGTACATTGGATCATGGAAGGCAGGAGGAATTGGGGTAGGGATATGGACTCGGATAACAGAGGACAGGAGGGATATGGACAGGTGTACCAAACTGACCTTACAGGACAGGCATCAGGGTTTGCAGCAGCACAATACACCACACAGGGCATGCGGGATGGGAGTGCAGCACAACAATCCATGGAAAGCAATAGGGAGGGGACAGGACCATGCACATGGACAACAGAGAACAGAGGGGAAAGAGGCAATGGCAGCTAGCTGACCATAATGGACAGACAGGAGAGAAAGCTGCAGCATAACGGACCATAAAGGGCAGGAGGTAGGGATCAGGGGCATTACAATGGAACCGACAAGACAGGAGGGAGGGAATAGGGGTCTGCACATGGAAAACAGAGGGCAGGGGCAAGGGGGCAGGGCAGGAGCAGCAAGCTGACAATGGAGGTCAGGCAGGATGGGCACTAGAAGCAAGACACACCATGGAGAGCAACAGTGAGACTATAATGGCATACACACAGACCATGGAGGGGGAGGTGGGAGGGGGTCAGGGGCAGCTAGCTGACCACACATGGAAGGTGGGAGGGGCCGGGCAGCACAGAAGACCATGCATGGCAAGCGGGAGTGTTAGTGGCAGCACAATGGCCATGATGGGCAAGAAGGAGGGGGCAGGGGCATGTACAAAGGACCATGGAGGATAGAAGGGAGGGGTAGGAGCTGAGCACAGACAAGAGAGTTCAGGGGAAGGGGCCTCACAACAGACCACGCGGGGCAGGCAGGAGGAGCAGTTGCAGCACAACAGACCAGGGAGGGCAGAAAGGTGTGGCAGTAAAATGGACCATGGAGGACAGGGGGAAGGGGATAGGGGCATGGAATGTGGACAGGCAGGGTGGAGGTGGCAGGGACAGGTTACAGTCATCTGACAATGCTAGGCAGGTGGGAGGGGAGTGGCAGCTCAACAGAACACTCAGAGTAGATAGGAGGGGCAGGTCCATGGAACATGGTGGGCAAAAAGGATGGAGCAGGGGCATGCACAAAGACATCAGAGGGCAGGGGGAAAGAGAGTAGGGGCAGCAAGCCAAGCACAGAGGCTAAGCAGGAGGTCAATAATGCGGCATAGAATTGGGCAATGGAGGGCAGGAGGAGTGGACTGGGACATCATGCTAAATGGAGGGCAGTGACAGCACATCAGACCATGCATGGCAGGAGGGAGGAGGCTAGTGCATGGATTCAGACAACAGAGGATAGGGAGGAGGTGGATGGGGCAGCAAGCTAACTGTTCAGAGAAGGCGGGAAGGCCAGTAGCAGAACAACGGCCACACAGGGCTGTAATGAGGGAGCAGGGGCATGGACTTGGACAATGGATGGCAAGGAGGAGGGGAGGCAGGAGCAGCAAGCTTGGGTGGGGCAGCACAATGCCAGGCCAGGCCCTGCTTCCAACCCCCCACCATCCATTGTGATAGGCATCTTACTTAATGTTAAAAAAAACCTAGAGATTCGCTGGAAAAAACAAAGATTACAGGGAAGTTATAGTTAGACTCAGATTTCACTCATACAAAACCAGTGAAATTCAGCAGTTATAGTTACCTGAGCTAACTATAACTTACGACCCCGCAATGCACTGCTTATGACCTTAGACATTACATCATTCATGACATTGTCAGTGACATCACTCATGACATCTCAAATGAGCTGTGAATGGAATGGAACTATAATCGCTAGAACTTTATTTAGGGATAGTGTGTGTATATTAACACCCTTTTTTCTTTTCTTTTGTGTAATAACCATTATAATACGCAACGTGCCCAGATCAATATGGCCGATAGCCTTTCACTTTAAAGTAATGTGTAGTCCATTGTTTAAGTTGATGTTTGCAATCCTAAGTATGTTTATTATGAACAAGTCGTGTTGACGAACATACAGGTACGGCGGTCACAAGGCAAGATATGCTGAAATAACATTGTGTGCATATTAACACTTGTTTTCTTTTCTTTGTTGTATCAAGTCCCGAATTTTCACATCGTGACCAGGCCAATATGGCCGCCAGCTTTTGGATTAAAGTAATATGTAATCCTTTGTTAATGTTGGCAACTGGAGGCATTTGTACATTTAAATAAGGAAGCTACAATGACGTCTTGTATCGTTATCAAGGTTCGGACGAGCCGAAACGCGTGGATCGCGTCCTTTGCAGATTAAATACTTCCAAACTACAACCTGAGTGCTGATTCCTTCCTTGTAAGAGTGAGAGGAGATTGAATACATATATATAAACTTCACTGAAAAAACCACAGGTTTCAGGGACGTTATAGTTAGAAATTCGCGTTTAAAAAACCTTAGATATTCACTAAAAAACACAGGTTTCAGGGACGTTATAGTTATTCTGACATTTCACTCGTACAAAACCAGAGAAATTCAGCCGTTATAGTTAGCTGATCTAACTATAACTCACGCCCCACAATGCATTGCTGCTGATGACGTCACATATTACATCACTCATGACATGGTCAGTGACATCACTGGTGACATCACTGATGACATCTCAAATGACATCACTGATGATATCACTGATGATATCATCCAGTGACTGTGAGTGTTTCTAAAAAGTTTAAGAATGTGATATATATATATGATGATTCAGTCAGTGTGTGACTGATTGTATAAGTAAGTGATTATACGTGTCTGGGTGAATGTATGGGTGAGTGACTAATCTGTGTGAATGTCTGTATCAGTCTGTCAGTTGGTGTGTAAGTGGCTGCATGGGCTGGTGAATAGGTACATGAGTGTCTATATGGGTTATTGATTGGTTGTCTGAGTACCTGTATGGGTGCCTGAGTGTCTGTGTGTTGTGTGACTACCTGCATGGATGTGTGAGTGGGTGATTCACTGGGTGTATGGGTTCATGAGTGCGTCTGCGAGGGGCTGTATGGGTGAGTGAGTGTGCATATGGCTGTGTTGGTGAGTGAATGGATGTCTCAGTGGTATATGTGTGAGTAAATGCATATGTGAATGGCAGTATATGTGAGTGTCGGAGTATATAAGTGACTGTATGTGAAAGTGAGTGATTGTGAGAGTGGATGTATGGATGAGTGTGTGCTTGTGTCAGTGATTGTATAAGAGGGTAAGTATGTGTTAGTATCTGTGAATAAGTGAGGTGTGGTGTGTATAACTGTATAGGTGAGTAAATGGCATTGTGATTGACTCTTTGGGTGACTGACTAGGTGTGTGAGTAACTCTATGGGTGAGTGGCGATGTGTGAGTGTCTGTATGGGTATATGAGTGCATATAATAGTGGCTGTATTGATGAGTGACTACATGTATGAGTGACTGTATGGGTGAGTGAGTGGATGTGTGTGTAGACCTATGAATCAGTGAGTGGGTATGTACTAACTGGTATTGGTGTGTCTATGGTTTCGAGAATGGTAGTCTGTATTTTAGAGTGGGTGTATGAAAGGTTATTTTAGGGTGTGAGAAGGTGCATCAGAGATTAAGTGGATGATGCCATCAGTGATGTCGTCAGTGATGTCATTTGAGATGTCATCAGTGATGTATATATATTCACTGAAAAAACCATAGGTTTCAGGCATGTTGTAGTTAGAAATTAGCTTTTAAAAACCTTTGAAATTCACTGAAAAAACCATAGGTTTCAGGGACGTTATAGTTAGAAATTAGCATTTTAAAAAAACCATATAAATTCACTGAAAAAACCATAGGTTTCAGGGACGTTATAGTTAGTTGGACATTTCACTCGTACAAAACCAGAGAAATTCGGCCGTTATAGTTAGTTGAGCTAACTATAACTCACGCCCCGCAATGCACTGCTGATGAAGTCACACATTACATCATTCATGACATGGTCAGTGACATCACTGATGACATCACTGATGACATCTCAAATGACATCACTGATGACATCACTGGTGACATCATCCAGTGACTGTGTGTTTCTGTAAAGTTTAAATATGTTTTATATATATATATGCCAAGGTGTATTGAAGTATGAGTGAGTGTATGAATGTCTGAATGGATGATTTAGTAGGTGCGTGACTGACTGTATAAGTGAGTGATTAAACGTGTCTTACTGAATGCATGGGTTAGTGAGTAAACTGTGGAAATGTCTGTACAGTCTGTCAGTTGGTGTGTAAGCGGCTGCATGGGTTGTGAGTAGCTACTTGAGTGTCTATATGGATTATTGATTGGTTGTCTGAGTATCTGTATGGGTGCCTGAGTGTCTGTGTGGGTGGGTGGGGGTGTGTGACTCTGTGCATAGATGTGTGAGTGGGTGATTCAATGGGTGTATGGGTTCAAGACTGTATGTGTGAAGGGCTGTGCAGGTGGGTGAGTGTGTGTATGGGTGTGTTGGTGAGTGAATGGATGTCTCAGTGGTACATGTGTGAGTAACTACATATGTGAAAGGCAGTATATGTGAGTGTTGGAGTATATAAATGACTATCTGAGAGTAAGTGATTGTGAGAGTGGCTGTATGGATGAGTGTGTGCTTGTATCAGTGATTGTATAAGAGAGTAAGTATGTGTTAGTATCTGTATGAATAAGTGATGTGGTGTGTGTATAACTGTATAGGTGAGTAAATGGGAGTGTGATTGATTCTTTGCATGACTGACTAGGTGTGTGAGTAACACTATGGATGAGTGGCGGTGTGTGAGTGTCTGTATAGGTGTATGAGTGCATATGATAGTTCTGTATTGATGAGTGGCTGCATGTATGAGTGACTGTATGGGTGAATGAGTGGACGTGTGTGTAGACCTAGGAATCAGTGAGTGGGTATGTAGTAACTGGTATTGGTGTGTTTATGGTTTCGAAAATGGTAGTCTGTATTTTAGAGTGGGTGTATCAAAGGTTATATTTAGGTGTGAGAAGGTGCATCAGACTAGCACGTGGATGATGTCATCAGTGATGTCATTTGAGATGTCATCAGTGATGTCACTGACCATGTCATCAATGATGTAATATGTGACGTCAGCAGCAGTGCATTTGGGGGACCCGAGTTATAGTTAGCTCAACTAACTGTAACAGCCGAATTTCTCTGGTTTTGTACGAGTGAAATGTCCAACTAACTATAACGACCCTGAAACCTATGGTTTTTTCAGTGAATTTCTATGGTTTTTTTAAATGCTAATTTCTAACAATAACGTCCCTGAAACCCATGGTTTTTTCAGTGAATATAGATATAGATATAGATATATATATATACATTAAATACAGGCAAGATAGATACATATTAAACAGTACAAAACAAGCATTGATTACCATTCACCATGAAATTATATAACTGAAAAAAGAAATTCAAACCTAAACAAAACTAACCAATAAAAATTAACCATACACAAACTTAACCAATAAAATCACACAAACAATTAACCCAACAAAATAAAAGGCACACACATTTTATCAACTTACTACTTGAAAAACTACAAAAGCTGCAAGAAGAGAAGACTCATTTTCTAAAAAGAAACTGAAAACAGAGGAGGATATATACCGACCTTGTAGAGTAAGTAAAACATATATTGAGGCTAAAACATAAAAATTAATTGAAGTTAAAAAGTCAAATAACAAATAATTAACAAAATATTCTACTACTTCTGTTTCTTTCTGTTTAATTACTATAAAAATTTACTAAAGCACCAAGAAACCAATAATCTATAGAAAAACAAGACCAAAAACAAGTTACTCAGCATAACTACCTATCAACAAACATTTAAAATGAAAATAATGCACTTTTTTTTACCCAACAGAAAAGAAACCACCTGCTCCATTACAACACCCCCAACGGAAAACCTGCAATAAAAGTGTGCAACACCTAGCAAGAACATACATGTAAGTATAAAACTGAAAAACTGTTCCATGATTTTGTATGTAAATAACAAATGTGTTAAACAATTTAAAATTGTAATTCTTTATACTTTACACTATTTTGAGACATAATGACGGAAGAAGCAAGATACATTACATCGCAGAAAGGAAAGCAATCACTATGTAACATGGGCTACACTTGCAGCCAAGAAAGTACAACAATGGAAACTGTCAATTGGAAATGCACTAAGTATTACTCTAATGTTTGCTATGGAAGGGCCACTACAAAAGACGATGCAATTAATGTAAGGGAACCAACTACCCCCAAATGTGGCAGAAATAGAAGTAAGATACATCTTGCAAGATATAAGAGAAGCAATCACTTGCTCCCAAGAGCCCACAGCGAAAATACTAAAAGATATACCTCCTCAAGTCCCCAAGCACATCACAGGTCAACTACCAGCTATACCCACCCTAAAGAGCTTAAGTGCATGAACTAAAAAAAAAACCTGTGATAGCCCTCCTGCCCTAGAAGACAACAAGATGTCCACATACCCCAACACTTAACAACCACATAAGGAGGAACCCTTCTTTTACATAATAAACGAATCCTAATATTTTCTACAACGGATAACTTACTAAAAGTAAGCCATTGTCAAACATGGATGGTGGATGGGACCTTCAAAATGTGCCCCAAACCACTCACTCAGACATACACCATGCATGGTGAGCATCAAAACACAGAAAGCACTGTGAATATGTAAGTCATTATTTTATACTTGCATTACACATAGTATAGGATAGACTGCTACAAAATGTACTAAATGTTTTACGATAAAATGATGCTTCCAAAATATAGATTTTAGCAATACTCAGACCGTACTTAATGTTATTATTTTTACATAACTGTCCCTTCAACAACTCCTCAGGGATACTAAGCACTATGTAAATACAATGACAATTAAAAGCATGCACTTCACAGCTCAGTTATTAACTCTTTGCACTACCAATCAAATTCCACGCACCCCAAAGGACCCTACGATCAGCCCAGCTCTCCTACGCCGTGGTCCCCCGCACCATAAAGACCAGATCGGGAGGCCGCTCCTTCTCCTTCCTCGCGGCCAAAGCATGGAACGCCCTTCCACTCCACCTCAGACAGACAACATCGCTCCCCATCTTCGCAAGAAACCTCAAAACCTGGCTCTTCAACAGACCCCCTCCTTGATGGAATGGAACCTGCACCCCCCCACCCCTAGCGCCTTGAGACCCTTACGGGTGAGTAGTCGCGCTTTAACAAACTCCTGATTGATTGATTGACTCAAAAAAGATTAAATCTTTGTCATCACAAAGCTTTCAAGTGATTCGATCAATTAAAGCCAGTACCGGCTTCCAAGCATCCTTTACATTTGCAGATTTCCCTTCACATTTGCAAATTAGGTCGTTGTGTACATTTGCATTTCTTTCAGGCAAGCGGCACACTGGCAGAAAGGTGTGTTTAGCTGTCTGCCCAGCTTTGGTTCTACAGCACAGGAGAGTCCCTGAATGACACTTCAGCTGAAGAGGCTGAGGAATGCGTGGCCCTCTTCCCATGACTCCACGCCCCCCCGGGGGTCGCGCCGCACAGATTGAAGACCTCTGCTCCAGACACAAGCACCAACCCAAATTCCAAATACCATGGTGGCATGTCTCTGACAGAACAATGGCAGAGAAGACAAAGCAAACAACGCAGTGGAAGACTGGCACATTGCCTTTCGATCCACACAAGGCAGAACCCAACATATGGTCTAAAAGTTATGGAAGCCCTAAAAAAAAACCAAAGCTATCAACAACTATGAATGGAGCATTCAGTAACCCAAATTAAACCAAAAATTAGAAAACAAATCACTAGAATCTATGATATGTTATGACAAAGAGAGTAAAACTCATTATAAACAACAAGGGAGTACACTGCTTAGAATCAATAGCCAAACCCCTATTATAAAATTAATCTTAGCCTACAAAAGACCCAAAAAACAAATAAAATACTCCAAACCAACATAACAAAATTATTTTGAAATAAATATTATGCATAATAGTTTTTGCATCAGCCAAAAAATAAACAAAACTAAAATTTCAAATAAGACTGATGAATAAAAATATTATGTATATTTTTAAATAGAAAATATGAATCCCACCAACCACTAACCTCAAATAGCACATAAAAGGTAATATAAAAATGAAATACAAACATAAAATATATTTTTGTTTAATATCTGTTTATTGAATACAAACAAATAGAAAGCACATGTCGCAGTGAAGGAAAAACAAGGGTGGGAAGGCATCATAGGCTGGGCTACACAGTAGGTTATCAGTTCAGTGTCGGCCCATCAGAGCAGCCCCTTCCCCACAAACCCTGATACACAAATGCATTTAAGGCATGGGGCCCTCCCAAATCACAAGTGGCAGCGCCAAAAAGAAACCAGGACCAAGGGAGGGACTATGGGAGGAACAAGAGGGCACCAGCCAAACCAGAGTTCGATCGTCCAGTAGAAGGATGACATAGCACCTCAGCCAGAGAGTCAAAAGTGGTCTAAGTAAACATGGCCCCAACACATATGAAACACCCACCCTGCAGGAGGGAGACACTTCGCACTGCAACAATATTAATATACTTTGCCATACACAATATAAAGGGAACTATACAACAATGGAAGGAAGGAAACAAAAGTCAGAAAAGAGGTGAGGAAAGAAAGAGGAGAAATCAGCTAAGGGTACGTCCCCCTAGTGGGGGAAGGAGGAGAAAGGGGATCAAAGGAGGATGCGCCATGGGGAGGGGTTGGGGAAGGGGCCAGGGCCTAGAGTGGGGTCAGTGACCTCAGGGGTAAAGGGACCCGCCTGCCAGCTCAAGCGGGTTGCTCCGGGGAGTCCGGCCTCCGACCCCGAGAGAAGGGCTCCAGGGAGTCTTCGAACAACTGCAGGGCGCGCAGTCTGGGGGGCATCAAGCGGGAGTGCTCGGTTTTAGTGAAATAGCGTATAAGTGGCTGCCAAATGCGGTCAAATATCAAATATATTTTAACAAATATCAATCACATAAAACTAACATATTTCACAAAATATTTCCCACTTTGAACAATAACTTAAATATTACTTACTGTTCTGTCGCTGCAGTGCCTTCTCCATATCTACGCCATCAAAAAGCACAATCGACCAAAGAATGGAACAAGAAACCCCAGAAATCCCAAAAAAATGCAATCATAAACTAATCTAATAGATATCCATCGAAGCACTTCAAAGTCTTCATAAACCACAAAAGACCCAAAAAGTATTTTAAAAATGAAACGTTCCTCGAAAACCGAATGGAAATCAAAGTAAAAAATATTAGTTTGCTAGAAAACCAAATTGAGTTTCTTTAAATACAAAATGTAACTCCATATGTCCATAAAAGACATTGGCAATGAAAAACCTGCAAAATAAAACACACCAACAAAAAACAATAACTTCAAAAATACCATATATATCACACTTAATCATCTAAAAGCACATAAAATAACATAATGTAACATAACAATAGATTACTCAGAAACTCTACCTAAATCTAGGCCAACACACTAGTGAACAACACTTCAATAAAATCAACTTAGGGCCTGATTTCGATGTCGGGCGGACACACATCTGCCTGACACCGTTGCGGTCTCGGCACTGACAGAACTCCAGTCAGCGGTCCAGACACCGCTATTACAATGCAATCGCACATGGTGCAGTGGCATACTCCCATTTCTCTATGGGAGTTTGTGCTGCGGCCGGAAACCACCCGCAGCACAAGCTCCTATAGAGAAATGGGAGATTCTGTTAATCCCTGCACCACGTGGCAGGCACCTCAATAGGCCTGCCACATGGTGCAGTGATTAACAGGTGCCCCCTCGGCCCCCAACCGGAGGCCTTGGAGGAATGGGTGCCCTGCTTGGGGCCTCCAAAGTCACTTTTGACAGGCTTTCCATGTCGGAAAGGCCATCCCGATGGCGGAAACGCAGTCCTTAGGGATTATGGTAAGGCCTCCGACTGGCCGATGGGCTCCTTGAGCCTGTCAGAATCCAGCCAGGATGACCGGCTGGTTTCACTTGCAACCACCGGCATTGTAATGCGGCGGTCAAAAGTGAAACTTATGATGTCGGTCAGAAAGCCTCCGACCTGGGGTTGGAGGCTTTTCGATCAACATCATAATAAGGCCTCAATATGGAATATCCAAAAATAACACTATAACTAAAGTCTACAAATCCCCTCTATATGCCCCCTATCCTCAAACCCTAAAAAAACCTTTAAAAAGCTCTTACCTGTTTCAACGAATGGCAGCACTTTTCCATGTCCTCCTTTCAGGAAACTAGGCTAAAAAAGTGACAAATAGACTACAAAATAGAAGGTAGCATTAAAATAATGGCTGCCCAACAAAACTAAAAAAAAACACTACCTCTGCTAATAAAACAATGGGAACATAAGCAAAAAATATTTAAAAAATGTTTGCAAAAATAAAAATATTTTAAAAACTACTAAGGGCCTTATTATGATGCGGACCGGAAAGGCTGCGACCGTCGGTAGCAGCCTTACTGGGCTGCATCTCGGTCTAATTTCCGACCGCTGCATTACAATGCTGCTGGTCGGAAATTAAACTCGGCCAGTCATTACGGCTGGCTTCCAATGGGCTCAAGGAGCCCTTCTGCCAGTTGGAGGCCAGCCTGTAATCCCAAAGGGCGGCCTTTCCGCCCTTGGGATTATGATACTCTGTCTCAGGCAGGCTTTCCATGTCCGGCTTTCTGACATGGAAAGCATGTCGGAGAGCGAGTATGAGGGCCCCTAGCAGGGCCCCCTTGCCTCTGTGGCCTCCGGTTTGGGCCGAGGGGCACGTATGGTAACCCCTGTTGATCCCTGCCACACGGTGCAGGAATGAACACAGACTCCCATTCCTCTATCGGAGCTTGTGATACGGGCGGTTTTCGGCCATAACACGAGCTCCCATAGGGGAATGGGAGTATGCAACCGAGCAGTGTTCGTCGCATCGGGACTGCTGACCTGGCGTCGGCCGGTCCTGTTTCCGCGTTGGTCTGCCCAACATCATAATCACCCCTAATTATGTAAACAATGTATGTCAAAATATGTTAAAAAATGTAAAGTATTAATTAATTAATAGTATTAAGAAATATACAATTATTTAATATACACTAAACAAGTTATGTTAAAATTGTGTGTACAAATGTACTTTGAAGAACTATATTAAAAAAAATTTAAATGGAAAACAATGGAAACAATTACAGAAATGCGTACAAAATACAAGACTGTCTAAATACAATTTACATTTTTTATTTAATACTAAAATCATATTAAAATATTGTTTATAAGTCAATATTAAAATGTTTTTGTATAAGAACAGTTATATATGTTACAAATGTAAATATATACATAAAATAAAAGTAAGAAAAAAATACAAAAATTACAAATGCACAACCAACTCCTGTGAAAATTATTTATTCTGAAAATATGGGTAGTAATTAAATTACATTAACTACTACTACTGCATACTATACCCTTCTAACAAAGGTATTGGACACTAAAAGGCTTACATTTACTATTACTAATCCAATCTAAACCATTTTGGGGAAGGCATTGAGCACAAAAGGGGCCGCATTGCCTATTTTCAGGCAAACTTAACCAAATTTGGGAAGATAGTAGACACTAATGGGGTCAAATTTACTATTCCTACTGCAATCTAAACCATTTTGGTGAAGGAGTTAGACAATAACGGGATCGCATTTACTATTCCCACTCCAATGTAAACCATTTTGAATAAGGTGTTGGATACTAAATGGGTCATAATTACTATTCCCACTCCAATCTAAATCATTTTGGGGATGGAGTTGGACACTAAAGGGGTCACATTTACTAATCCCACTCATTTCTAAACCATTTTGGGGAAGGAGTTGGACACTGAATGGGTCCCATTTACCATTCCCATTCTAATCAAAACCAAATAAAAGAAGAAAATGGGCACAAGAAGAGTTACTACAATATACATACTCCATAGTAAAATATAATAACTACTTATCAACTGCTTATCAATAAAATAAATATATACCACACTATTACTCAAAGCATCCATGTATTTAACATGAACCAATAACATATTAAATAATGTATTGTTCATTTCTAAAAAATAGATTATACATAAAATTTAGTAATGTAACACAATTCTGATTACAAAATGAAACATTACTGTATACATTATTTTTTTAATTGTAAAATGTAATTGCATCATATATAAAACATATTATTAAAAATAATAAGAAAATATAAAATATATTAATTTAACATTAAAAATATTCTTCTATTTTCCCAATTACTTGTTTTATATATGAAATTTCTCATTACCAAACAAATTTTGTTTTGTAAAATATAATACATATAAAATATAAACATAAATATATATATTTTATAAATACATCATAATCAATACACATTTAGTACTAATTTCTTCATTAAAATTAACATATTAAACATTATTTATAAAATTATTACATTATTTGCCTTTCAGCCAAAGCAATTTATACCACACAACTATTTAAAAATTAAAAGAAAAAAACTTAATATTTTAAAACAAATATAATACACTTTAAACAACAATAGTTTTCAATGTATGTGTTGAAATAATGAATATAATTATTTTACTCTAAATATTTTATTTAAAAAAATTAAATGAGATAAATATTATTCTAAAATTTAAATTAAATACACAATCCTTTAATAATGATCACTACAGTTAAATTACTAATAACATTTGTTTAAATTAAACCCAAATATTTTCAAAATAATATATAATTAATTTCCATATTAATAACATTTAACATAAAATAAAGTTAAAATATTCACATTTTAAAAATCTCCCCACACTTATCTTCTAAAAACCCAACATCTTGCTACTATAACACAATAACATAAAATGAATTATACACATCAATAAAATTTTTCATAAATTACAGTTTACATAAATAAAAACATATTTTATTAAAAACACTAAACAATATTTTATCTAATGATATTCTTTATAACGACTTTGAAAACAACACTTAAAAAAATATTCTGACCTTTGATATTACTGTCCATGATATTTTTGATGTCCCGATATTCTTGGGACAATATGTTGGTATCAAAATATTTTTTAATCGATATTTTGTCGAAACACCAAACAAATTCCTAAATAAATAAAAGAAGAAAGCAAACACAAGGAGATGATGGATGGAGCGCTGAAAATTTTCAGACACTCACCCCCAGTCACAGATCTGGGTTGAATCCATCATCATTCTTTAGCTCACTTCGCCACCTCAGTTCAGACCCAGCTATATGCAAATCAGTCTTGACCCTGTGCCTCATGGGAACAGTCCAGCCTGAACTGCCAAGCCAGGTCTTCCCTGAACCAGAATCAAGCATCCTGAGAAGGGCATGAGGGAGGAAGAAAAGAGATGCAGCACCACTTGAAATGGAAAAGGTGAGCAAATAACGTCCTGCAGTAAGGTCTTTATAAGGTATAGAATGCTAGAGTACCCGAGTAACGCATGATGCAGCAGAAAGTTTCTGCAGGAAGATGAAGCGTTGTGGCAGCATTGGAAGAATGAAAGATGGGAGGGAAAATGGTAAGCACTCCATGGAGAGATGTGAGAGAGCTGGAGTAGAGGCATTGTACCACTCGGGAGAATGAACATGGAGGAATGAGAGATTTTATGGGATAGATTCTTTGAGACACTTAAAGGATCAGCTTGACTATTCTGAAAGCCCTGTGTAGCACAAATAGGTCTAAAGGAGCACACCATACTGAAATCTTAGCTATCTTAACTGTAGGGCTCCTGGTAAATATGGAGCCAGTCTCTCTTCTTACTACGGCCCACACGGAGGGGCATGAGTTTCAGAAGCTTGAAAACAATGGGCACTTAATGCAACTGCCTACGTGCCTCAAAATCACTCTGTGCCCCACTTCTCCTTTTTGACGTTTTATTGCAGGTTTACATAACTAACAGAAAGGGTCTCACTCACTTGCTAAGGGGCAAGGTTATATCAACCCAAATTCCACACCGCATTTAGTCATGCAGAGCGTCATTCCATTGGACAGTTGTTAAATACATGAGTGTTCATAAAGAAGTACTAGCCACACCATTCCACTTGTGTACATAGCATTCTATTTCCTAATAAACTACAACTTTAAACAGAACTGTAATTCTGCTGTATTCTTGTCTCTGGTTTACCTCTCACTTAAAACAACTATAAATACCCAGCCACTTCACAGGTCCTTGTGGACAGGATATTATCTTTCACCTCATGACATTTCACCTTTTCATCAGCATAAATGACCTGTAATAATGTTTTCCTGTCTGGCTTCAGAGCATTCTCTGATACCCACAGTTTTCATACTTATAAATGCAATATGATTCTGATTACACAATTTTCAGGAGAGGCCCGTGCAGGTAAGAGCGGTGGGGGTGTGATGGGGAGGAGTCGACAGACGACGACGAGGTAAATTTCAATTTAAAAAAAGCAAAAACCACTTACCTTGCGCTCACCACATTGCTGACTCTGCGATGCGGCAAGCGCAAGGTAAGTGGGTTTCATTTTTTAAATTTAAGTTTACCTCATCGTCGTCTGTCAACTACCCCCAACCCGTCCCACCATTCTTACCTGCATGGTCCACGTCTGACAATCATATACCCCATCCGCGTACAAATGAAAATTTATCTAGAGAGGTTAAGGTGTGAATACCTCTTACTAGTGAATAAGTAGAGGCATGCTGAAGTAACCCTTATCAAGCTTTAAGGAGCCTTAGTTGGCACTTCCACTTCTGCATTTATCTAAATACCAGAGATTCTTTTCATTTAGATTTATTTATTTCTAGGGCTACCTCTGTCATCCTTAACAATCCTGTACTTTCCCCTTTGTGAGCGGTAGATAACTTGAATAGTAAGGTTTGTCCAACACTAATAGTTTGGCAACAATCAATGGGTCATGTTTACAGCGGGTGGGAACTCTCTCAGTAAAAGGTTATACAGAGTCTATGGGCAAATGTCTAAAATTAAGAGATAGCCTAGGGGTTTCATCTGAATGCTTTTTCGGGAAACCTGGTGAAAAGCAGTTGAATGAAGCCTGATTGTGCTGGTTTAACAAAGCGTAACAAAAATGTGTTCAAACATATGGTACAACATATTGGGCCTGATTACGAAGCCGGTCGGACCACATTCTGCGGTCCTGTCAGAGGCTGTCCTACCATCGAAGTTCTCATCGGAAGTGGTCGGTCTGACTGCCGGATTACGATGCATCCAGCCTGCACTCCGCCCAACCGCTGACAGACCGCCAACTCCGACAGCCTTCCTCCAACGACCGAGTTGGCGACTGAGAGAAACAGCAGCCATAGGGCTGTGCAGGGACCTCTGACTGCTGTCCGGATTATGATGTGGGTTTCTGACGAACTGACCATGGCGGTCCAACCGTATGCCTCGAGTCATTGGAAATGAAGAAGAAGGGGTGAACACTCAGCCAATTCCCCTTCTCCCCTTACTCCAAGTCTCCCCTTCACCTCAGCAGCAGAACCCCGAAGTGGACAGTCCTGTGGGCGGCGGATTCCAGGTAAGTCCTCATGTGGCATATATCCCTATTGACTGGACTGTGCACATATCGCCACACTCCAGCAATTGGGTACATTGTGCACAAGGCATGTCCCCACATGTGCCATGCATGTGTGTACAACAGTACATGTTTCCTGTGCAATTGTGCCTACTTGCTGTGACATGTCCGGGGAGCGGGGCTCCACTGACGATGAGACCTCCGCGGTAGCAGCAGTTGCATTGTAATACAGCAGGCGGAGCTTTTCCGGTCTCGGCGGTGGTGTCAATTGCGGACGCGGCAGGCAGGCAGGCAATCTGAAAGGGCGGCATAATCAGGCCCATTATGTGGCACTGTGTGATTGGTTGTAGGAAAGAATTGTCACTGATTTATAGACAACTTTGCAAAACTGACAATATAGATTGGATGGCAGTATGCGATTGGTTGTTTTGAAACAACATTAAAGTTTGACACAGCTTTGATAGTATACTGTGCAAACCGTGACAAAGCAGAATTTAGGTGACACATTATGAACAGTATTTGGAAAGGGTGGTGAAGAATATAATTGCATCACGAGCAAAAGACACACACATACAAACACATGCACACACACAAACAGACTAAGGGCCCGATTACGAGTTTGGCAGTCTCACCGCCGTACCGTCGAAATGGCATCCCAAGAAGACCGCTGAGCCATAGGTCTTCCCCCACCATATTACAATGCATGCAGCCTGAACCGCCAACCACCGTTGACGGAGTGGTTCCCGCCAGCGGTGCGATGGATTGCAATGTTGGCGATGCGTACTCCGTCACCGTCACAGCCGCGGCTTCCCATCGAGCCAATTACGAAAACACAGTTGTACTGGCGGTCCCCTTGTGGTGGTTTCTTGATGGCGTTAGGCCATCGCAGTACTCTCTCAGCAAAGCACCAGAACAGTGCCCAGTGGATGGATACCAAAACAGCACAGCTGATATCCATTGGCCAAGTAGACACACCTGCAAATCAAACTATAAACGCACTCCACTCCAGACCATGATCCGTTGCCTCTCCACTGCAGCACAGCAAGACAGAGACCACACTTTTTTGTTGAGATAAGGAAGCCTTTTTTCCCTATCCCATTTAACACTCTCCACACACTTTTGTTGCATTTTTTCTAATATCCCTTGGTGTTTTTTTTGTCATTGTCACTCACTTTAATTTAGAGTTATGTTACGTCAAAAAAATCCAAGTTTTTCATAGGCTGAGTTGTCAGATGCTGAGATGTCAGTCATGGTGGATGAAATCATAAGAGTAGAGCTACAATTGTTTTGGGCCCAAGTCCAACATGCTCCACTCAGCCGCAAAAGGGAAATGTGGGACCGGATAGTCAACAAAGTGAATGCTGTAGGTAACACCCTGCGCACAAAGGAGGAAATAAGGAAGAGGTGGAATGACCTGAGGGGGAAGTTGCATTCCCTGGCCTCCAAGCAACACCTGCAGGCCCAGGGGGCTGGCAGTGGTCCTGCCAGTGCCCCATTACAGCTGTTTACGTGGGAGAGAAGGTCTAGGCCATCCTGCATTCTGAGAGCTTGACAGGAATAGCTGGGAGAGTGGAGTCTGGTAAGTTACACCTCACTAACTGTCATAACTCTTCAATGTTCGGTATGCTCTCATCTCAGATTTTGCTATTGTGTTGTCTATTTACTTTCCTAACATGCAATACTCAAAGTAGCAGAGATGTTTGATTGTCAGTGTCAATGTGTATTATTGAATATCAGATCATATGTATCAATCACCATTACATGCCACATGTTGAAATGGTGTCTGCAAGTGTATTACTATTAAATCATCATCCCAGGACCCATGATATGTGTCAATATGTAAATGTATGGTCGAGTCCAAGATGCAATTGTGATTTTGCCCATTCTCACTTTTCTGCCATGTTACAACTGATGTTCAGTTCTCATGGAGTTAACCATTTGTCAAGTTTTGGGAAGCAGAGATTAAAATGACTAGAACTACTATGAGGCCCCGTTTCTGTAACAGAAAACAAGATGAAATTGTGATTTTGCCCATTCTCACTTGTCTGACATGTAACAACTGATGTTCATTTCTCATGGAGTGAGCAATCTACATACAATGCTCTACTCAGAGACATATCTGCCTACTTAGCTTGATGCTGTCCTGGTCTCCTCAAGTGACCAGGACAACATCAAGCTAATGAGTGACACCATACCAAGTATGTATCTCAAATATTTGTAAGGCATGAAGGTAAGTCAGCTGATTAGAAGTGGCAGGTGACCCATTGACTCTACACTGCTCACATGAGAACTAATGCTAAATATACAACCAAGGGGCATATTCTCAAGGAGCCATCGCCGATTTATCGGCACTTTAGTGCCGCAAAAGTGGCGATAGACTTATCGCCCCATTCACAAGCTGGTGCAAACTGCCGACATCGCCAGTTTTCCCGCGATAGCTGCCGCAAAACACATCGCCACGGATGAGAGTGACAACTAACGCTAATGATATGCAGAGTAGGCGTTCCCGTGCAAAAACACACGAAAACACCACCTCGCGACATTCCCAACGAGCAGCCAGATCAGCGATGCGATCTGAAAACAGGCGATAAGGCGCGTTAGCAGCAGGGATTCAACACCTGCCTCCCACTGGTGTTAAGCAGGACGACAACCTGCAGCATGAAAGGGAGCCCAGCCTAGAGCCACATCTGAAGACCAACACATGTCATGGAGCTACTGATCATGCAGCTCGGAGACCCAAGAGGGCCACAACACCCACTGCAAACACCCCCCGGACCCTCCCCCCCAGGTCATGAAGTCCAGCAGTCAACGGTAGTGGAAAAAAAGAACTTTATTACAAATACATAAACAACAAGACGAAAAGCTCAGCCAACGCGTTCCATTCCCAACGGGGAACTTCACCAGGGCAACGTGTGGATCCAAAAACTGTAAATGCTGCGGGACCTCCCCAATACCATTCCACATCCCGAAATCAGTAGTCATAAACCTGTTGGAGAAATGGTGACAATGGTCAAGCGTCCTCATAGTCACAAACGTAATCTGGCACAGTGTATTGCACTTGGACAAACCGGAATGCATACAGGTGCGATGAATCCAGTCCAAACATACTGTAACAGAAGTCTGTGTGCTCGTAACCTCCGCAGGAAAGAAAAGGAAGGTGACGCCCACACAAACATCTGTTACGGTCTCATCATGCAGGATTCATCATACCTGTAAACATCACGGTTTGTATCATCTTGATACCCCTGCACCTTCACTTCCCCCACGCTGTGCATGAACAGCTGGAGACCATGCAAGGGAATTACGCCATAGCTGCCTTACCGCACGTGTCGGGGGCAATTGACTGTACACATGTACCACTTGTGCCCCCTGACGACCCTGCACACAATAACCGCCACAGAAAGCACATGCATTCCATCAATGTGCAGGCGATAGTGGACCACCGGGGACAGCTCCCCAATGTCGTCGCCAACTTCACAGGCAGTGTGCATGATACATACATCTTCCGACAGTCCATCATCAACCAGCGCTTCCAGGATGGCACCCATGGCAATGCACTGCACATTGGTAAGTACTAACTAAACACACCACACAACTCAACTCCACAATCACACAACTCACAACTGTGGGAGAGCACACGTAACAAACCACATACAACATGCCAACCAACAGGCCCAACTACCGGACACGACAACACAAGTAACAGTGGTAACAGGGGACAGACATGTAGACAAACCATCCACAAAGGCAGAGCTTCTCTGCCACACAATTGCAGAATGTGGGGAGAGGTGGGAACCAAGAATGTGCGAAGGAGGCAAGTGACCCAGCAAGAAGAAAGGACACAATGCCAAGTGTGGTGGAGATGTGCTGGACAGACTGCAGTATGCAGAGCACAGACAGGTCCATGTGGACATCTACTGCTGGTGTTTACAGTGTAGTGGACAGTGGACGCAAACAGGTTACCCCAGGCAGTGTGGAAGTCCTTGGACATGTAGCCATGTGGTCCCCCCCTGTAAGCCTGAGCGGAGTGGCCTTGGCCGGCGTATGTTGCGAATGAATAGCCCAGGGCCCTGGGCGTGGTCCACTTCCGGGATGGCCACCACAGTAACTACTGCGTGTGCCTCTGTGCCTGCCATATCGTGACCATAGGCCTACACACACGTGCCCGACCACATTCAATGGCCGCATTCACAATGGAGATGAGGTGACTACGTCCCAAGCCAACCCGCGTACATCTCGCCAGCGCATGCAGGCTCGTGTCTGCCAGGGCGGCGCCCCCCACCCAGCCACGTGGCCGCCGCCGTGACCGGTGGTGCCTGCGCGATCCTGTGCGCCTGCTGCACCCCAGCACTGGTCCCCAGACCGGTCCACCGACAAGCAATGACTGCCCGCCCTGCGCACCCAGGCCTCAATGCTCACCTGCAGCCACCGGCGTGTCTCCAAGAGGGCCCTCCACGTGCCGGTGCAACCTCCTCAGCCGGTTGCTGGTTTCCGCGCCACAGGCTCCCGGCGCACCCTGCGGCACCGCACCGCGGAGTCATGTGTGTGCTGCCTGCTGCCTGCGCGTACACTACGGTCCAGCAGGGCTCACACTTCAATTCGAGTCTTGATTCGCTGGTCGCCGTATCGAGACCAACGCATCATTGCAGGCTGCACACCCGCTCAGCTCTTCAGGTGGGCCTAACTCAGTGCAACGCAAGTCATCGCCACGTGGCGGTAGGCCCGTGCCGGACGCAGGCCATCGGGTGCCACTAACTCTGTGCAATGCAAGTCATCGCCACGGCCTGTGCCGGACGCAGGCCATCGGGTGCCACACACAGTGCAACGCAAGTCACGGCCCCCTCATGAATGAGTCTCGTGGTGCGGACGCCATCATGTCACCTCCGTCAGTGGGGGATGTGCTGTGGTGGGCCCCTTTTATTGGCAGGGTCACATGTCCCGTGACGCCTGTGCTGGATGGGTGTGGTGTGGGTGTAAACCAGCCCTCAGGGAGTGGCTGTGGCATGCTGACAACTAGACCAGTGAACAGCAGATCACTACGGGGAGGACCTGGGACATGTAGCTGTGTCGTCACCCCCTGTGAGCTTAAGCGGAGTGGGCTGGGCTGGCGTATGCCAGTCCAGCGTAGGGGTGTGAACAATGAGCCCGGGGCTCTGGGCGTGGTTCAGTTCTGGCCTGGACAAGGAAGTAACCATTGCATGTGTCTCCGTTGTAGTGTCTGCGTCACCCGGACCGCAATCGGCAATGTTGCACCATGTGACCCAAGCCCCACAACATGTGCAAAATGGATGTGAGGGTGAATCAGTGACCCGACATTCATCCATACTGTCATACTTGAAGGTTCATAGACATGACACATCTGTGTGAATTTGAATGTTTTATTCACATTCATTGGAGTGCAGCAGCTGGAGCAGTACAGAGCCATGCACACCCCACTTGACATTGTTGCCCCGTGGAGGGCCAGCCAGAGTCCATTAGGGACGGACAAGTTCATCGGAAGAGGAAGAGTTCAGTCCGCAGTCTGATTGCTGTGTCATTGGTAACCAAACAGTATATGACAGTCCATGTCGAGGTCCAAGGTGAGTGCCGCAGAGTGTATCTGGGGGCAGTGGAAGGTGATGATGCAAAGGGCCGAACCAAGCAGAAACAGGCCATATGGCGGAGATGAATGCTACCGCCTCCTCCTTACCACTAAGGCAGTCTCATCCACATCTTCGTCCCCTGATGTTTCATGTGCCTCACCTGGCGGTGGTGGTGTTTCAGCTGCAGCACTGTGTGGCACTGATACATCAGGGGCCGGAGGTGGATTGTCGGCCGCACTGTGTGGCAGTGACACATCAGGTGCCGGGGGTGGAATGTCTGCCGCTCTGTGGGGCACTGACACATCAGGGGGCGGAGATGTGGATGGTGTAGGAGCAGCAGCATTCATCTGCGCCAGGCCTTGTGGCAGCAATGCCATGATGAGGATCTGCAGGGCATGGTAGATCCCAGCTACATCTCGCTGATGTGCAGCCGTGGCAGCCATCCTTTCTGCCTCCATCCGCACCATGTCCTCCATGAGCCTCCGCATGTGTCCCATCTCCCGGCTGAGATCGCTGGAGCCACTCTGCCAGACAGGTGTTCTTGTCTCCGAGTCAGGACTCCAGCGATGTCAGCCAGGGCTCATTGGAGACCATGGAGCGGACTGTGGGTGTCCGTTAGGGACTGTAAGTGGTCCCTGATGGGACGTAGACACCCATGGATGGCATCTAGTTTGGCTGCCATGAGGTCGAACCCCACCCGCACCTGATCAGCCATCTCCTTCTGGCCCTCTAACACACAGCGTTAGAAGGCCATGTGTTGTTCTTGGGGGGCCTGGGAAACAGCCGGGGTGGTGGGTGCCTCCTGCTGTGTGGTCTGTGCAGGGGGCGGGGTCTCCTCGATGCAGCTGGGCTGCCCTGCTCCTGGGGGTGGGGTGCCGAAGCTGTCGATGAGCTCTTGGAGGGCGTCGGTGTCGAAGGTGGGGTGGTCCTCCTCATCATCAGTGAGGAGGTGTTCGGTCTGCTCTGCAGGAGTAGATGATTCTCCCTCTGCAATGTAAAGGGGAGATGCAGTTTAACTGTGTGTTCCATGTATGTTCACGCATAGGTCAAGTTTCAAAACAGACTGCATGACAATGTTCATTGTGACGGTTTAGGATGTGCTGCCTATTTGAAGCGGGACAGTGGACATATTGCACCATCAGGGATGTGGGGTTGTACTTGTCCATTATCATGTCACAGTTTCCTGCTATGCCAAATGTGATTGGCCAGTTTCTACACACAAGCGGCAGCAGTTGTGTCCTCTGTTCTGTTGTGAAAGTGTTGCAGTTTGTACCACATTGCTGTCAATGTTGATGTGCTCTGATTCTTGTGTGTGTGCTGCATTGTGGGAGAGTCGCCCCTGCAGCTCCGACTTTGCTTGGCCTACTCCCTTTCAGGCAGTGTGCCTTTGACTTCTGTGCTTATGCAGTGCTGAGATGTTGCATACTTGGGTAAATTGGGCTCTTGGTGGGAGTTGGGACACTTGGGCATGGTTTGTCCGCAGATGTCTTGTTGCCATCAGGGGTTGTTTGTGCACGTGGATGTGTCAGTGTGTGACCTGCTCCTTTCCGGATGTGGGCCACACCCAGCCACCTCAGTGTCGTGGCGTGCAACATGTCATGATGAGTGGCCTGCAGACATGCTCATCGTCATGCAGTGTCACTTGCATTGTCAGTGGGGATCACGGATCCGCAGCTTTGCTGGGTTCAGCACATGTGCATGGGTTTGTTGTGAAATTGGTGATGTGTGGGGAGGGCCCCCTCTGGGCACATTGTGGACGGGGGACTACTTGCTGTTACTCTGTGTGCTGCAGTATGGCAAGGAGGTCAGGGACATGATCCAGAGTCATTGTGGTTGTGCAGTGTGCTATACTCCATTGTGCATGTGTGCCATTGTGCCCATCTCCCCCCGTCCCCCCAGTCCCTGGTGGTTACTCACCCTGTTGCTGTTGTGTCAGGTCATGTTGAGCAGTGACCGGTCCCCCGACTCCTGCCACTGTCTCCACACTGATGACTGTGGACACTAATTCCTCCATCTCATCCAGCTCCTCCTGTGGCGCAGGGCTCCCACCCCTAGTCTGCATTGCTGCTTTGCGGTTGTCTGCGAGTTTCTGCTTGGTTTTGCGCTTCACATCATTCCAGCGCCTCTTAACCTCGTCCATTGTCCTCCTCAGCACTCCGACTGCATTCACCTTGTCCACGATGGACTGCCATATTCCATTTTTTGTTGCCAATGACACAGTAGAGGTGACGAACAGATGTTGATGGTGTTCTATCACCTCCGTAATCAGGATCCTGTTTTCCTGTGGACTGAACCGCGTCTTCCTCTTCTTCTTCTCCTTGCCCTTCCCTGACCCCGAGGTCCCAGGCTGGTCCTCCGTGGGGCTTGTAGGGTCGGGTTGTCCTCTGTACTTGCTCCTGCTACCTCCATTGTGCTTCGCGGTTATGTGGGGTTTTTTTTGCTGCTTTTATGGTGATTTTTCCCGCCTGACGTGGGAATTGCAAGCCTGGCGCTGCTTGTCGCCGATTTTTCTATCGCGGTTGGGCCCATCGCAACTTTTTTCACATTCGGGTTTCCTTTTTTATCGCCATCGCGGTGGTTGTATCGCGGACATTTGAGGCGTTATCGGGATACTATCGCATGTTACCGCCGTGTTGGGAATACGACGTTGACACGGAGTTATTTTCCCGCGATAGACGGCGATATGAAAAATTGCGTTAGCCTATTTTGGCGATGTTTATCGCACGTTCTTGTGAATAGCCCCCTAAGTTGTATGTTCGCCTGTATTGTACACAACTACGTCTTGAAATGGTCAAATGCACATGTTACTTCTCTGCTGAGTTGGCTTAACCCCTTCGATGCTCATGACAAGCTCAGCTCGTCATGCTGCGCGGTCGCGCTGTGCGCATGACGAGCTGAGCTCATCACGACCACACCCGCGATCGGAATGTCCAACACCTGGGCGGAATTCCGATCGCGGCGAAGCGGTTAAATGTTTGGGAGATGTCATGTTCATTCCTTAATCCAAAATGCAACATTTCAGCACATCTAATGAGCTGCTCAATTCTAGTACATGTATTGAATGTCTCTAATGTCTTGTTAACAAGTCCAATACCACAGAAATATATCACAATAGTAATCTCTACCTATTTTGTTTTTCCCAGGTTTCTACTTGCTATGACACAAAATATTTGGATGTAGATACCACACTTTCAAAAATAACAATATTCTCTATTTCACAAAAAGTCAATCTGGCACAGCACCTGGGCAGAGCTAGGCCACTGAACAGACTCCCACTTCACCCCCGGATGAAGCCCTCAGTGATGACAACACTCCTGGACATGTGGACATAGATGACCATCTTGGCACATATGGTCAGCCTGAGAAGGCAGCAACAGTGAGTTTCACTGTGCCCACACCAACACCTCCCACCCCAGGTGCAACACCTCAGTCAACCTCAGTCTCCACAACCTGTGTACCTAGCACAGTCACTACCATCTTATGCCCCCCAGTCCTGGATTCTGAGGTGAGAATCCCCAGCCCAGTCACAGAGGAACCAGGAGCCAGTAGGCGAGGGCACCGTGGGCCAAGGGCACAGGCCCGTGGGGGTTGGGGTTGTGGGAGAGGTACTGTGGGCCCGCTGAGTGAGGTCACAAAAGACACACAGGTCACAAGGCCATTCGCACCCAGGCGACCATCGCCCAAGTATTGGGAGCCTATCAGGACTCCCAAGACGTGAGGGGCCAGATATTTATGGAAATCTGGGAGCTGAAACAGCTGCAGAGGGACATACACCAGGATCTGGGCACCCACAACACCAACATGGGCCTGCTCATTGGGGTGATGCAGGGCTTTTGCACCATCATCTACCTCTTCCTGTGGTCCAACTACATGTGGGCCATCTACATCTGCAGCAGCCACAGGAAGGGAGGCCCTGTCAGAGGAAGACACGCCTGTAGACACCCCTGTCTCTGTAGCAGTGGATCCCACCCGCGGTCGCAAGCAGGGATGTCCATGCAAAGTTCCAGGAGGTGTGAATGGCAAGACACCCACCACTGCCAGCAAGAAACCTTAATCTTAATTTCCTTCAGTGTGTGTAACACATTCACTCTGTGGACTATTCCTGGACACTTTTCCCTTTCTGATGGGAGTAGAATTTGGACTTTGGACTTCAGACAATTTGGCATCTACAACTATGGTTTCATTCATCATAACTGACTACTTAACTTTTTTTGTTATGTTTGTTTATGCACAATGTATCTCTTCACCGTTACCACTTTAATAAATACACAAGTCATAAACTCATTGTCTGCTGTAGTATGTCTCACATCTAGCAATGTATATACGTACTCCCATGTGAACTTTACAATGCCAAAACAAGCTACTTGTGTAAGCATGGATATGTTGCATGTACACAATGTTTAGCTCCGGATCACAACAATGTCACACAAACACATACATACAAGTGTCTTGTCTTAAAACATCTTTATTCCATTGTTCCAATCATAGGCTGGCATGATGTCAGAAACATAGCAAATCATACAAGACTCAAATGTTCTGTGCCAGTGATCACATTCTCATGTGCAGACCTTAACAAAACGAGGGGATACATCAGACAATTTCCTATTGTATAGTCAAAATAAAATTGGTCAATGTCATCAGTTGGAGCCATATCACCAACCTCACAAAAGGAATCCCACATCATTCAAACCAATGGACACATGGCAGTACAAATGTTTCTGATCACAGGGTCATTCCAATCCAGTGTTGCTGTATCTGGTGGAATGTCGCAAACAAATGTCAGTGATATGCCACAAGCACTTTGGCCTTCAAAGAGGAGACACATCAACAGCTACATACAGTTTATACACAATGAGGATTCAGCCAATGTGAAGGGAGACTAGCATGATTTGTGCCCACAACTTTTTGTTGGAGCACATGATGGCACACATATTGCATTAGGACCACCACACAACAAGGAACATGTCCAATGGATTCCTCTTAACCTCCATCCTATGACTGTGCAGGCTGTCTTGATACAGGTTTTGTACATCCAAAGCTGTGACAGACATTCCCAGGAACAATCCATGTCCACCTCGTACGCCCAAACAGCATCATAAACCTGCTAATTTCACAATTGTGACGAAACAAAGACATTAACTATCAAACCAAACATATGACACGATTCACATAGTCGACTTCTGGAGAACACAGCCCATGACAAAAATCTAAGCTAAACAAAGCAACACCAACAAAATGAGCATGTGTCAAAACCTTTGTCCACAAACACTTTTCACCAGAATTTGCCAGAGCTTGTGCTTCCTAATATTTTCCCTAAACATACTCCTCACATAATCACAACAAGAGTTGCTTTAATAGTCAGTCATGACATCTCACAACATACTTATACTCACGAGAAGGAGTTGTCAATGAGATCTTGACGCAAGTCATCTCCTTCCACTTTAACACTATCATCATCATTTAGCATTTCAAGAGCCTCACCTGGTGGCACTTTATGGTCTTTATCCTCTGTGATGAAAGGGATGTTCCATCGCAGGACGATGTTGTGGAGCATGAGGCAGGCCACTGTGATTTGACACATCTTCCCAGGTGAGCAGAGGAAGGCTCCTCCAGTCTAGTCTAGACATCTGAACCTGGCCTTCAGGAGCCCAAAACCCCACTCTACTGGCCGCCGTGTTCTTCCATGGGCCTCACTGAAGCAGACTTCCCAACAACCATGGGCAGTTGGGATACGCTGAGTTTCCTAGATGGAAGACAGACATAGGTGCAACAATAAGTTACACACTTCCTGATCATACTACCTGACATCAGCCATACAAAGTTAGGACAGATCAATCTTACCAACAAGCCAGGCCCTCTCCGGTAGTAGTTGTAACATCAGCTGGGTATGGTGCTGTTCCACAATATGAAGGAATCATGGACTGATCCTGGGAACCGGGCACAGACAATTGAGATGTACAAATCCAGTAAGCAGACAACTTGCACACTGATAGAATGGAAGAGCTTCCTGTTACGGTAAACTTGTTCCCTGGCTTGCGGTGCTACTAAAGCAATATGGGTGCTATCAATGTCTCCAACCACATGTGGGATGCGGCCAAATCCACAAAAGTCAACCTTCACATTGGCTAAAACCGCACGTCTGGGGAACTGGTTGTAGCTGTCAATTTGTCTCATCATTGCTGAAAGCACGTCTTGTGGTACACCACGGAACATTGATTGTGACATACCACCAGATATAGCTACAGTGTATTGAAAATAACCTGTGGCCAGAAAATCCTTCTATACTTCGATAAGTCCCAGAATAGGTGGAATACATATGGGATTAGTGTTTTTAGGAAGGAGCTGAGGCTCCAACTGATGACATAAATTCGGTATTATTTGCATATTCAAATGAAACTTCTTGATGACATCGCTTTCTTACATGGTCTGAAGGTCTGGAAATGGGCGGCACACTGGAGGCTGACATCTCCTCCCTCTCCTGGGGCACCTATGTATGCAGTGAAAACAATTTTGAACATTGGTCACAGTGTCCAGAGTAACATATATGAAGAGTAAGCCAAACGTCATGTGGCAAAACATAACTGTTTCAGAAAGCATTACACATAATTCACATAATAATTTTCTACTGTCCAACATCCATCTATAATCCCCATTGTGGTCTTCACATGTGTCTGTAACATAAATGTGGCCATTATACTTCCAAAAATGTATCATGAGCACATTAATATTGTAAAGTGTGAATTGTTCTCACAAAATTCCGTCATAGGAAGTGTATAGTGCACCGCGGTAATAAGAGCATTTATGCACAGTAACGCACTACACTGATGTTTGTCTAAAGGAAATTACAGAGCAATGGAGTAATACATATGTAAACATGATACAATACATTTGTAGTGGTGGTGACCCACTTAACAATCACCAGTACTGTAATTCCAACCACTAAAATGGTGGATGCCCGACCTCGCATATAGGACAATCGGAATCTACTGACACCGGCGGAAGTCGACCGCACGGTGGGTGGTATTATCCACAGCGGACACAGCCATAGGCTAACGTTGGTGATAGTGATGGTTGTGGCCCAATGGCTGTATCCGTCCACGCTGATGACTGCGTATGTGGCGTACATGTATGCCATTGTTTGAAAAATAACTCACTTGCCTCCTGACACTCCTGCTATCAACACCTCCTCCATTTTAGCTGCTGTTTGCCACCTCTAGGAGCAATCATGCCAGGCCAAGCAGGTGACAGTGCCGTTTCCATCTCTCCAGAGGAGCTGGAGCTACTGGTAGAAGAAATGCTTCCCCTATATGGCCAGCTCTATGGCGCACCAGCGGAACAGGTACCTATCTTACATAGATGTTTTACTCTGCTTAACGCCATCATTTTCAAACCCACTGCATACAATGTGCCTCTGAGTCCCAGAGTGAATCCTCATTACTCTTGTAACATTTGATGGCCCCTACATAAGACAATCCTGTAATGGATGGTGGAGCACTGTACATTGTGTACCTAGCATCACCATTGTGATGTGTGATGTGTGGTAAGCCCTAGATTCTACTTGTGGTGCATGCACATATCTATGCATATATACATTTCATGGTACCTATGATATATTTGCTAATCAGATCATGGTAAATGTGCAAAGAAACATATAGGCTTTACAGCATGGGTTGTGTATTTATACTGCAAGAAGCAGTTGAGGATGAGGTTAGCTATGTGTACAGTCTCACATATTACTCAGCCCACATCAGGGCTCACCAAAATGTTGTCTGGGAGCTAGGTATACCTCACAGACTCCTTCAGAGTGCCACACAACTTTGAGGTCATGTATTAGATGACCACAAGATTTACTTTTATGTATTGAAGTGGTGGAAATGTGATACTCATGTGGGATCACTATGCTCAGCCTGCAGAGAGCAAGGCGCGAAAATACATTGTGGTCATTATGAGCAATGGCCCAGGCTGGGGCAGAGTTAGTGTGGTAATACAGCTGATGCACAGGGTAAGCTCCTTGTAGACCTGCAGATCTTTGGATGTTCCCAGGATGAGTTTTCTGAACCAATAGTAGCCCCAATTGCTTTTACATGGACTGCATTTGGAATTGTGATTGAGGTAACCCCCTGACTTGATACTTCTTTCCATTGACCCACATTGTCAATGTGTGTCATTTACTTATGACAGGCCCCTTACTCCCACAGGTCTGTTTTCACTTTTCCATAAGTCATGCTTGTACCGTACAGGCCTATTGCACATGTGGCACAATAACAGTTCAGATAGTTGGTTACTTCTGAAGAGAATTTGATATGTGAATCACCAGCTTTGTTACTTTTAACCCCTTCGGTGCTTATGACGAGCTGGACTCGTCATGGCACACAGTGCTCGTGTGCTCATGACGAGTCCAGCTCGTCATAAGACCACCCACGGGGGAAGCGCTGGCGCTCCCCCCGTGGGAATCCGATCGTCGGGGTTTTTTTTAGGAGGCAGGGGAAGGACTTCCCCTGCCTCCCCCCGCCCCCCCATCAATGACGTCAGCGCGCGAGGCGCGCTGACATCATTGAGGGTTTCCCTTGCTTCCCCGACGCGCTGGAAGCCATTTGCTTCCAGCGCGTCGGAGAAATAAGGTTAGTTTTGGCTGGGGAGGGGGGATTTTGCAACAAAAGAGGCATCGAGGGAAAGGAAAGGGTTTTCCTTTCCCCCGATGCCTCTTTTGTGCATTCCTGCTGCACGATCGTGATCGTGCAGCAGGAATGCCCACGAGGGAGGGAGGGAGGAGTGCTTTCTGCCCATATCTACCGTCAAACATTAGCTGTAATCCCTGATGGAGGTCTGTGCATCCTTGGTTTTCTCGAGCGCAATCCCCGTCAAACATTAGCTGTAATCCCTGATGGAGGTCTGTGCATCCTTGGTTTTCTCGAGCGCAATCCCCGTCAAACATTAGCTGTAATCCCTGATGGAGGTCTGTGCATCCTTGGTTTTCTCGAGCGCAATCCCCGTCAAACATTAGCTGTAATCCCTGATGGAGGTCTGTGCATCCTTGGTTTTCTCGAGCGCAATCCCCGTCAAACATTAGCTGTAATCCCTGATGGAGGTCTGTGCATCCTTGGTTTTCTCGAGCGCAATCCCCGTGTACGTCCAGTGACCAGGAGGTTCTTTCTCCTCATCTGCTTCTCATCTCGTGCTCCCGACCCTTTATAAACAAAAGGCATGTGAACTCGCATGGATGCCCTGCCCGTTTGGCCCCGCACCACATACACTTTAGGTATGCAACGTCTTTCCGCCCTTTCCCCACTATGATGGACAGCTTACTCAAAGACCCTGGCGCCTTTCCGGCTTGGTGGCAAAGTTACAGACACACAAGGTCACTGGAGACAATTCTTCTGGGCCTTTACGCAGCTGTAGTGTAGGTAAGGCGCTATACATTTACCCAACGAGGTAGCACTTACTGATTAGCCAGTAGAAAGTACTCCTGGTTGAGTAGAGGTATCGCACAAAACGGTGGCATCTTCGTGGATAAATACGCAGGTCAGGATTCATTCTGGCACGATGCTCCTGTTACAAAAATTAAACCTCAACAGGAAGCACTTACAGATATAAATAAAGCAGGTGCCCGAGTTGAAGCTCAAATTCTGTAACGCATTAATCAGCACAAAAAATTCGTCAGCAAGGTCGAGGCTAAGCAGCAGTGCTTTCTGCCCATATCTACCGTCAAACATTAGCTGTAATCCCTGATGGAGGTCTGTGCATCCTAGGTTTTCTCGAGCGCAATCCCCGTGTACGTCCAGTGACCAGGAGGTTCTTTCTCCTCATCTGCTTCTCATATCGTGCTCCCGACCCTTTATAAACAAGAGGCATGTGAACTCGCATGGATGCCCTGCCCGTTTGGCCCCGCACCACATACACTTTAGGTATGCAACGTCTTTCCGCCCTTTCCCCACTATGATGGACAGCTTACTCAAAGACCCCGGCGCCTTTCCGGCGCGGTGGCAAAGTTACAGACACACAAGGTCACTGGAGACAATTCTTCTGGGCCTTTACGCAGCTGTAGTGTAGGTAAGGCGCTGTACATTTACCCAACGAGGTAGCACTTACTGATTAGCCAGTAGAAAGTACTCCTGGTTGAGTAGAGGTATCGCACAAAACGGTGGCATCTTCGTGGATAAATACGCAGGGCAGGATTCATTCTGGCACGATGCTCCTGTTACAAAAATTAAACCTCAACAGGAAGCACTTACAGATATAAATAAAGCAGGTGCCCGAGTTGAAGCTCAAATTCTGTAACGCATTAATCAGCACAAAAATTCGTCAGCAAAGTCGAGGCTAAGCAGCAGTGCTTTCTGCCCATATTTACCGTCAAACATTAGCTGTAATCCCTGATGGAGGTCTGTGCATCCTTGGTTTTCTCGAGCGCAATCCCCGTGTACGTCCAGTGACCAGGAGGTTCTTTCTCCTCATCTGCTTCTCATATCGTGCTCCCGACCCTTTATAAACAAGAGGCATGTGAACTCGCATGGATGCTCTGCCCGTTTGGCCCCGCACCACATACACTTTAGGTATGCAACGTCTTTCCGCCCTTTCCCCACTATGATGGACAGCTTACTCAAAGACCCCGGCGCCTTTCCGGCGCGGTGGCAAAGTTACAGACACACAAGGTCACTGGAGACAATTCTTCTGGGCCTTTACGCAGCTGTAGTGTAGGTAAGGCGCTATACATTTACCCAACGAGGTAGCACTTACTGATTAGCCAGTAGAAAGTACTCCAGTTGAGTAGAGGTATTGCACAAAACGGTGGCATCTTCGTGGAGAAATATGCAGGGCAGATGTGCCTTCTCTCCATTTACACCCTGAAAAGTTAGCTGTAATCCTTGATGGAGGTCTTTGCATCCTTGAATTTCTCGAGCGCAATGCTTGTGTAGTTCCTGTGACCAGGAGGTTCCTTCTCCTCGTCTGCCGCTGAGATCCTGCTCTGACCCTTTATCCCCTTCGGTGCTTATGACGAGCTGGACTCGTCATGGCACACAGTGCTCGTGTGCTCATGGCGAGTCCAGCTCGTCATAAGACCACCCACGGGGAAGCGCTGGCGCTCCCCCGTGGGAATCCGATCGTTAGGTTTTTTTTGGGGGGGGAGGCAGGGGAAGGGCTTCCCTGCCTCCCCGCCCCATCAATGACGTCAGCGCGCTGACATCATTGAGGGTTTCCCTTTCTTCCCGACGCGCTGGAAGCCATTTGCTTCCAGCGCATCGGGGAAATCAGGTGAGGTTTGGCTCGGGGAGGGGGGTTTGTATCAAAAGAGGCATCGAGGGAAAGGAAAGGGTTTTCCTTTCCCCCGATGCCTTTGTGCATTCCTGCTGCACGATCATGTGATCGTGCAGCAGGAATGCCCACTAGGCACCAGGGTTTTTTTTAATTTTTGTGTTGGGGAGTGGCCAAAAGGGCAAGGGTTGCTCCCCTTTTACGGGGGTGAATATTTTATTTATACTGTTAGGCCCACCTACCTCTTAGCTTGGCTGGTGGATTGTGTGTGGACTGGTGCATTATTTGCATATGTGATTGTAATGTTTTTTTTCTCCTTTTTATTCTAGTGTAAAGCTTTTGATTCCTGTTTGCGGTTTCGGCAGTGGTGGTTCTGCAGTTTTGCGTAATTGCATTTATTTGGTAAGAAAAATATTTTTGTTGTGTGTACTCCAAATGAGTATTATTGTCATGCATGAATGAATTTTTTGTAAGTGGTGCCATAATGGCAGCATATTTGTTAGTGTTCAGAGCATGAAATTCTTTGCGATGTTTTGCATTGTCTTATGTGTAATTTTTTTTCTTCTTCTTTTTTAGTGGGATATTGTTGATCCTTACTGTGTCTGTGCAGAGTAGGTGGTGGTGAGTCTAGCTGCTTCTGTCACGTGAGTGGTATAGTGTTGGAGTATATAGGTCTTTGTGATAAAGCTACATTTTGTTTATTTCTTTTTTTTACAAAGGGTTTGTTGTTGTTGACTTGTTTGACAAGTAACCTTTATTAGTAAGCATTATGGCTAGCCGTAGAATTACTGCTCAGCAGGTGGTTGGTTTGCTTCTTGAATCTTCCTCTGAGCAGGATTATGAGACTGACAGTGCGTCTGAGGGAGAGGAGGGAGGGGAAGATTCAGGCAGTGAGTTTTCTCTCCACATGGAATCATCGGATGATGAAGGTACTCTCAGTGCAGATGAAGTGCCTGATTTAGAGGAGGATACTACTGTGCCGATGGTGCAAGAGGCATCTGGATTGCAGCCTGGGGCTGCTAGGCTTCCTACTGGAAGTGCTGGACTCTGGGTTGATCCAAACATGGTGCAGCCGGTGTTGCCTGCCTTTAGTGGTTATGCAGGGTGTAGAGTGGATTGTGAACATTATTTGCCTATACAGTATTTTCAGTTGTTTATGGATGATGTATTTTTGGGTGAGATTGTTGAGCAGACTAATTTGTATGCTGAACAGTTTTTGAGGGACAACAGTGCCAGACTTAGGCCCCATTCTAGAGCTACCCGGTGGAGTCCCACAAATCTGGAAGAGATGAAGAAGTTTTTGGGTTTGACTTTTTTGATGGGTTTGATAAGGAAGCCGTCCATGAGTTCATATTGGTCTACCAGTCCCTTGATGGCAACGGCCATATTTCCTGCAGTTATGACTCGTGATCGGTATTTACTTTTGCTTCGGATGCTGCATTTTGTTGATAATGGTTTGGCGTTGCCACGAGATCACCCTGAATGTGACCGTCTTTTTAAGATTCGGCCTGTTCTTGATCACTTTGTAGATCGATTTTCAGAGATCTATACTCCAGGGAAAGAAATATCTATTGATGAGTCTTTGGTGCTGTTCAAGGGCCGTTTGGTTTTTAGGCAGTACATTCCTAGCAAGAGGGCACGCTATGGAATTAAGCTGTATATGTTGTCTGAGAGTAGGACAGGATATGTTTTTAATTTGCGTGTGTACACTGGTAGGGATTCCACTATTGACCCCCCTGGTTGTCCGTCCACTTTAGTAGGAGTTTCAGAGAAAATTGTGTGGGAACTTGCTAGAGGACTGTTTAACAGAGGCCACCATTTGTACCTTGATAACTTCTACACTGCTGTGCAATTGTTTAAGGAATTGTTCAAAGTGGACACTTTTGCTTGTGGCACAATCCGCTCTAACCGTAAAGGTTATCCAAAAGAACTTGTTTGCAAAAAACTTCAGAGGGGACAGTGCAGTGCCTTGCGTAGTGAGGAACTGCTAGCTGTGAAATTTGTGGACAGGAGGGATGTGTACATGCTGACTACCATCCATGATGAGAGTACTTCACCTGTGGCTGTTTGGGGTCAGATTGCTGAAGTGCGCAAACCTGTGTGCATTTTAGACTACAATAAGCACATGGGTGGTGTTGATAGAGTAGATCAGAGGTTGGAACCTTACACTGCTATTCGTAAGTCTTACATTTGGTATAAGAAGTTGGCCATCCATCTCTTCAATTTAGCAACTTTCAATGCTTTTGTTGTGTTCAAGGAGTGTTCTCCTGCGTCAAAGTTGACTTTTGTTAAGTTTCAGGAGTCTGTCATAGGCAGCCTTGTTGTTGTGGAACAGGCAAGTGTTCCTAGAGTTGGAGTGGTGGAGGATGTGGCTCGATTGAAAGATCGCCACTTTCCTGATCACATTCCTCCTACACCCTCAAAAGACTTTCCCACTAGGAGATGTAGAGTCTGTTGGCGAAGAGGTACGCGGAAGGAGACTCGTATGTACTGCCCTGAGTGTCCTTCAAACCCTGGGCTGTGTGTGCCTGCTTGTTATAGAGCGTACCACAAGCAAAAGAATTATTGGGAGCAACCATGAGTGGTAAAGTGAACTGCCTGGTCTGTAATGTTTAAGAATTGTTGTTCTGTTTCAAGGTTGGCATTAGTGCAATGTATTTAGTTTCTGATTTTGTGTTAGTAGATTTGTATCTATTTGCAATTTGTTTGTGTTTTCTTTTTGTATAAAAAAATCCTAAATGTGATGGTGGTGTGTGTAGGCTGGTGCTTGGCTGGCGGTGTGCGTGGAGTGGCGCTTGGCTGGCGGTGTGCGGGGAGTGGCTCTTGGCTGGCGTTGTGCGTGGAGTGGTGCTTGGCTGGCGGTGTGCGTGGAGTGGTGCTAGGCTGGCGGTGTGCGTGGAGTGGCGCTTGGCTGGCGGTGTGCGTGGAGTGGCGCTTGGCTGGCGGTGTGCGTGGAGTGGCGCTTGGCTGGCGGTGTGCGTGGACTGGCGCTCGGCTGGCAGTGTGTGAGTAGTGACTTGCTACTGGTCACTACACACACTGCTAGCCGAGCGACACTCCACGCAATCCATCAGCTTGTGTGGTTGCTGTGTTAGGAATGTGGGCGTGTGACAGTGATGGGCCCTTGAATGGCGCTGTCTGCTGGTGTGAGTGTTGTAATGTGATGGGCCCGCGGCTGGTGGTGTGAATGGTTTTGTATTTGTCACACGTATGAAAGGTGTATGAATGGCCTGTAAAGAGGTTGGTGCCTTGTCGTGGCTTTACAGCTCACGAGCTGTGAGTCAATGGTTCAGTTTCTCGTCCTTTCAATTATTAACAGTGCATTTCATTTTTGTGAAATCACTTGTTAATACAATTGTATATACTGAACCATCACTCACCCTCGTGCCAAATCCAACCAGTATGTGTGTGTGTGCTTGAGGATTAGATGGCTGTGCAGTAATATATATATTTTTTTTGTCTTTCTCAAGCAGGGTGTACCTTGTCCCTTTTTGTGAATGTTGTAATGTGTTTGTTTCGTGCCTGGGGGTGTGAATGGTCTTGTGTGTATCACGTATGAAAGGTGTGTGAATGGCCTGTAAAGCGGTTGGGGCCTTGACGTGGCTTTACAGCTCACGAGCTGCGAGTCACTGGTTCCGTTTTTTGTCCTTTCAATTATTGACAGTGCATTTCATTTTTGTGAAATCTCTTGTTAATAAAATTGTATATACTGAACCATCACTTGCCCTCGTGCCAAATCCAACCAGTATGTGTGTGTGCTTGAGGAATAGATGGCTGTGCAGTAATCTTTGTCTTTTTAGTCTGTCTGCCAAGGTGTACATTCCGTCTAAGAATAACCTACCAACTGTAGATATTGTCGTAAACGAAACACCCATGGGAGTACATGGTGATATCTCTATTGTGGATCCCAACAAGTTATGGTACCCACAATGTCCTGCAAACCTCAAAATGTCTGTCACATTTTCCTTGCAATATTGTGCCAAAATGTTCACGCTGCAGAAATAAACAACACATTATCTCAAAATGACCTGGTTTTGCAAGGGGGTCATCTGGGTTTTGGCCCGTGCTCGGCGGCCATCTAGGGAAACCTACCAAACCCACACATTTCTGAAAAGTAGACACCCGGGGGCTTCCAGGAGGTATGGCTTGCGTGGATCCCCCAACGTTTCCTTACCCAGAATCCCCTGCAAACCTCAATTTTAGCTGAAAAAATCACTTTTTCACACATTTTTGTGTGGGAAAGTGTGGCATCACTGGCCTCACACAAATTTCCTACCACCCAGCGTTCCCCCAGGTCTCCCGATAAAAATGGTGCCTCACTTGTGTGGGAGGCCCAAGTACCAGCGACAGGCAAGGGCCCACAACGTAGTGAGGCGACCTCAAAATGGCCTTTCACAAAACCACCTGGTTTTGCAAGGAGTCACCTGGGTTTTGGCCCGTGCTCGGCGGCCATCTAGAGAAACCTACCAAACCCACACATTTCTGAAAAGTAGACACCCGGGGCTTCCAGGGAGGTATGGCTTGCGTGGATCCCCAACGTTTCCTACCCAGAATCCCTGCAAACCTCAATTTTAGCTGAAAAAATCACTTTTTCACACATTTTTGTGTGGGAAAGTGTGGCATCACTGGCCTCACACAAATTTCCTACCACCCAGCGTTCCCCCAGGTCTCCCGATAAAAATGGTGCCTCACTTGTGTGGGAGGCCCAAGTACTCGCGACAGGCAAGGGCCCAAAACATTTTTTGATAGGCAATGTTGATGTTGCCTCAAAACGTTTTGTGTCCTTGCATGTCGCGGGTACTTAGGCCTCCCACACAAGTGAGGCACCATTTTATCGGGAGACCTGGGGAACGCTGGGTGGTAGGAAATTTGTGTGAGGCCAGTGATGCCACACTTTCCCACACAAAAATGTGTGAAAAAGTGATTTTTTCAGCTAAAATTGAGGTTTGCAGGGGATTCTGGGTAAGGAAACGTTGGGGATCCACGCAAGCCATACCTCCCTGGAAGCCCCAGGTGTCTACTTTTCAGAAATGTGTGGGTTTGGTAGGTTTCTCTAGATGGCCGCCGAGCACGGGCCAAAACCCAGGTGACTCCCTGCAAAACCAGGTGGTTTTGTGAAAGGCCATTTTGAGGTCGCCTCACTACGTTGTGGGCCCTTGCCTGTCGCGGGTACTTGGGCCTCCCACACAAGTGAGGCACCATTTTTATCGGGAGACCTGGGGGAACGCTGGGTGGTAGGAAATTTGTGTGAGGCCAGTGATGCCACACTTTCCCACACAAAAATGTGTGAAAAAAGTGATTTTTTCAGCTAAAATTGAGGTTTGCAGGGGATTCTGGGTAAGGAAACGTTGGGGGATCCACGCAAGCCATACCTCCCTGGAAGCCCCCGGGTGTCTACTTTTCAGAAATGTGTGGGTTTGGTAGGTTTCTCTAGATGGCCGCCGAGCACGGGCCAAAACCCAGGTGACCCCTTGCAAAACCAGGTGGTTTTGTGAAAGGCCATTTTGAGGTCGCCTCACTACGTTGTGGGCCCTTGCCTGTCGCGGGTACTTGGGCCTCCCACACAAGTGAGGCACCATTTTTATCGGGAGACCTGGGGGAACGCTGGGTGGTAGGAAATTTGTGTGAGGCCAGTGATGCCACACTTTCCCACACAAAAATGTGTGAAAAAAGTGATTTTTTCAGCTAAAATTGAGGTTTGCAGGGGATTCTGGGTAAGGAAACGTTGGGGGATCCACGCAAGCCATACCTCCCTGGAAGCCCCCGGGTGTCTACTTTTCAGAAATGTGTGGGTTTGGTAGGTTTCTCTAGATGGCCGCCGAGCACGGGGCCAAAAACCCAGATGACCCCCCTTGCAAAACCAGGTGGTTTTGTGAAAGGCCATTTTGAGGTCGCCTCACTACGTTGTGGGCCCTTGCCTGTCGCGGGTACTTGGGCCTCCCACACAAGTGAGGCACCATTTTTATCGGGAGACCTGGGGGAACGCTGGGTGGTAGGAAATTTGTGTGAGGCCAGTGATGCCACACTTTCCCACACAAAAGTGTGAAAAAAGTGATTTTTTTCAGCTAAAATTGAGGTTTGCAGGGGATTCTGGGTAAGGAAACGTTGGGGGATCCACGCAAGCCATACCTCCCTGGAAGCCCCCGGGTGTCTACTTTTCAGAAATGTGTGGGTTTGGTAGGTTTCCCTAGATGGCCGCTGAGCACGGGGCCAAAAACCCAGGTGACTCCCCTTGCAAAACCAGGTGGTTTTGTGAAAGGCCATTTTGAGGTCGCCTCACTACGTTGTGGGCCCTTGCCTGTCGCGGGTACTTGGGCCTCCCACACAAGTGAGGCACCATTTTTATCGGGAGACCTGGGGGAACGCTGGGTGGTAGGAAATTTGTGTGAGGCCAGTGATGCCACACTTTCCCACACAAAAATGTGTGAAAAAAGTGATTTTGTCAGCTAAAATTGAGGTTTGCAGGGGATTCTGGGTAAGGAAACATTGGGGGATCCACGCAAGCCATACCTCCCTGGAAGCCCCCGGGTGTCTACTTTTCACAAATGTGTGTGTTTGGTAGGTTTCCCCAGGTGCCGGCAGAGGTAGGGTTCAAAAACTACAGCTAGGCACTTTGCCAAAAAGGGTCATTTTTCACTGCGAAATTGAGGTGTGACCACGTTGCGTTTTGCGCCGTTTCCTGTCGCAGGCACTAGGCCGACCCACACAAGTGAGGTACCATTTTTCTCGTAAGACTTTGGGGAATGCGGGGTGGGTGGAAATTTGTGGATCCACGCAGATTCCAGAACTTTCCACCACAGAAATGTGGGGAAAATGTGGTTTTTTGACAATGTTTTATGTTTGCAAGGGATTCTGGGTAACAGAACCTGGTGGGAGGCAGTCAAGTCACCCCATCCTGGATTCCCCTGGGTGTCTAGTTTTCAAAAATGTATAGGTTTGCTAGGTTTCCCTAGGTGCCGGCAGAGGTAGGGTTCAAAAACTACAGCTAGGCCCTTTGCCAAAAAAGGGTCATTTTTCACTGCGAAATTGAGGTGTGACCACGTTGCGTTTTGCGCCGTTTCCTGTCGCAGGCACTAAGCCGACCCACACAAGTGAGGTACCATTTTTCTCGTAAGACTTTGGGGAACGCGGGGTGGGTGGAAATTTGTGGATCCACGCAGATTCCAGAACTTTCCACCACAGAAATGTGGGGAAAATGTGGTTTTTTTGACAATTTTTTATGTTTGCAAGGGATTCTGGGTAACAGAACCTGGTGGGAGGCAGTCAAGTCACCCCATCCAGGATTCCCCTGGGTGTCTAGTTTTCAAAAATGTATAGGTTTGCTAGGTTTCCCTAGGTGCCGGCAGAGGTAGGGTTCAAAAACTACAGCTAGGCACTTTGCCAAAAAAGGGTCATTTTTCACTGCGAAATTGAGGTGTGACCACGTTGCGTTTTGCGCCGTTTCCTGTCGCAGGCACTAGGCCGACCCACACAAGTGAGGTACCATTTTTCTCATAAGACTTTGGGGAACGCGGGGTGGGTGGAAATTTGTGGATCCACGCAGATTCCAGAACTTTCCACCACAGAAATGTGGGCAAAATGTGTTTTTTTAACCATTTTTTATGTTTGCAAGGGATTCTGGGTAACAGAACCTGGTGGGAGGCAGTCAAGTCACCCCATCCTGGATTCCCCTGGGTGTCTAGTTTTCAAAAATGTATAGGTTTGCTAGGTTTCCCTAGGTGCCGGCAGAGGTAGGGTTCAAAAACTACAGCTAGGCCCTTTGCCAAAAAGGGTCATTTTTCACTGCGAAATTGAGGTGTGACCACGTTGCGTTTTGCGCCGTTTCCTGTCGCAGGCACTAAGCCGACCCACACAAGTGAGGTACCATTTTTCTCGTAAGACTTTGGGGAACGCGGGGTGGGTGGAAATTTGTGGATCCACGCAGATTCCAGAACTTTCCACCACAGAAATGTGGGGAAAATGTGGTTTTTTTGACAATTTTTTATGTTTGCAAGTGATTCTGGGTAACAGAACCTGGTGGGAGGCAGTCAAGTCACCCCATCCTGGATTCCCCTGGGTGTCTAGTTTTCAAACATATATAGGTTTGCTAGGTTTCCCTAGGTGCCGGCAGAGGTAGGGTTCAAAAACTACAGCTAGGCACTTTGCCAAAAAAGGGTCATTTTTCACGGCGAAATTGAGGTGTGACCACGTTGCGTTTTGCGCCGTTTCCTGTCGCAGGCACTAGGCCGACCCACACAAGTGAGGTACCATTTTTCTCGTAAGACTTTGGGGAACGCGGGGTGGGTGGAAATTTGTGGATCCACGCAGATTCCAGAACTTGCCACCACAGAAATGTGGGGAAAATGTGGTTTTTTGACAATGTTTTATGTTTGCAAGGGATTCTGGGTAACATAACCTGGTGGGAGGCAGTCAAGTCACCCCATCCTGGATTCCCCTGGGTGTCTAGTTTTAAAAAATGTATAGGTTTGCTAGGCTTCCCTAGGTGCCGGCAGAGGTAGGGTTCAAAAACTACAGCTAGGCCCTTTGCCAAAAAGGGTCATTTTTCACTGCGAAATTGAGGTGTGACCACGTTGCGTTTTGCGCCGTTTCCTGTCGCAGGCACTAAGCCGACCCACACAAGTGAGGTACCATTTTTCTCGTAAGACTTTGGGGAACGCGGGGTGGGTGGAAATTTGTGGATCCACGCAGATTCCAGAACTTTCCACCACAGAAATGTGGGGAAAATGTGTTTTTTTTGACAATTTTTTATGTTTGCAAGGGATTCTGGGTAACAGAACCTGGTGGGAGGCAGTCAAGTCACCCCATCCTGGATTCCCCTGGGTGTCTAGTTTTCAAAAATGTATAGGTTTGCTAGGTTTCCCTAGGTGCCGGCAGAGGTAGCGTTCAAAAACTACAGCTAGGCACTTTGCCAAAAAAGGGTCATTTTTCACTGCGAAATTGAGGTGTGACCACGTTGCGTTTTGCGCCGTTTCCTGTCGCAGGCACTAGGCCGACCCACACAAGTGAGGTACCATTTTTCTCGTAAGACTTTGGGGAACGCGGGGTGGGTGGAAATTTGTGGATCCACGCAGATTCCAGAACTTGCCACCACAGAAATGTGGGGAAAATGTGGTTTTTTGACAATGTTTTATGTTTGCAAGGGATTCTGGGTAACATAACCTGGTGGGAGGCAGTCAAGTCACCCCATCCTGGATTCCCCTGGGTGTCTAGTTTTCAAAAATGTATAGGTTTGCTAGGTTTCCCTAGGTGCCGGCAGAGCTAGGGTTCAAAAACTACAGCTAGGCACTTTGCCAAAAAGGGTCATTTTTCACTGCGAAATTGAGGTGTGACCACGTTGCGTTTTGCGCCGTTTCCTGTCGCAGGCACTAGGCCGACCCACACAAGTGAGGTACCATTTTTCTCGTAAGACTTTGGGGAACGCGGGGTGGGTGGAAATTTGTGGATCCACGCAGATTCCAGAACTTTCCACCACAGAAATGTGGGGAAAATGTGGTTTTTTTGACAATTTTTTATGTTTGCAAGGGATTCTGGGTAACAGAACCTGGTGGGAGGCAGTCAAGTCACCCCATCCTGGATTCCCCTGGGTGTCTAGTTTTAAAAATGTATAGGTTTGCTAGGCTTCCCTAGGTGCCGGCAGAGGTAGGGTTCAAAAACTACAGCTAGGCACTTTGCCAAAAAAGGGTCATTTTTCACTGCGAAATTGAGGTGTGTCCACGTTGCGTTTTGCGCCGTTTCCTGTCGCAGGCACTAGGCCGACCCACACAAGTGAGGTACCATTTTTCTCGTAAGACTTTGGGGAACGCGGGGTGGGTGGAAATTTGTGGATCCACGCAGATTCCAGAACTTTCCACCACAGAAATGTGGGGAAAATGTGTTTTTTGGACAGTTTTTTATGTTTGCAAGGGATTCTGGGTAACAGAACCTGGTGGGAGGCAGTCAAATCACCCCATCCTGGATTCCCCTGGGTGTCTAGTTTTCAAAAATTTATAGGTTTGCTAGGTTTCCCTAGGTGCCGGCAGAGGTAGGGTTCAAAAACTACAGCTAGGCACTTTGCCAAAAAAGGGTCATTTTTCACTGCGAAATTGAGGTGTGACCACGTTGCGTTTTGCGCCGTTTCCTGTCGCAGGCACTAGGCCGACCCACACAAGTGAGGTACCATTTTTCTCGTAAGACTTTGGGGAACGCGGGGTGGGTGGAAATTTGTGGATCCACGCAGATTCCAGAACTTTCCACCACAGAAATGTGGGGAAAATGTGGTTTTTTTGACAATGTTTTATGTTTGCAAGGGATTCTGGGTAACAGAACCTGGTGGGAGGCAGTCAAGTCACCCCATCCTGGATTCCCTTGGGTGTCTAGTTTTCAAAAATGTATAGGTTTGCTAGGTTTCCCTAGGTGCCGGCAGAGGTAGGGTTCAAAAACTACAGCTAGGCACTTTGCCCAAAAGGGTCATTTTTCACTGCGAAATTGAGGTGTGACCACGTTGCGTTTTGCGCCGTTTCCTGTCGCGGGCACTAGGCCGACCCACACAAGTGAGGTACCATTTTTCTCGTAAGACTTTGGGGAACGCGGGGTGGGTGGAAATTTGTGGATCCACGCAGATTCCAGAACTTTCCACCACAGAAATGTGGGGAAAATGTGTGTTTTTTTACCATTTTTTATGTTTGCAAGGGATTCTGGGTAACAGAACCTGGTGGGAGGCAGTCAAGTCACCCCATCCTGGATTCCCCTGGGTGTCTAGTTTTCAAAAATGTATAGGTTTGCTAGCTTTCCCTAGGTGCCGGCAGAGCTAAGGTTCAAAAACTACACCTAGGCACTTTGCAAAAAAAGAGTAATTTTTCATTGTGAAAATGTGGTACGTCCACGTTGCATTTTGAGCCATTTCCTGTTGTGGGCACAAGGGCTACCCACACAAGTGAGGTACCATTTTTATCGGGAGACTTAGGGTAACACAGAATTGTACAGCAACTGTTATTACCTATTGACTTTCGATGCATTTCTGCCTTCCAAATGAAAGACAATGTGTAAAAAATAAGTCATTTTGAAAAATGACCTATAATTCTCATGCTAGTATGGGTACTCCCAATTTCGGAAATGTGCAAATATCTACTGTTTCTAAAATCTACATTTTGTTCCCATTTCAGAAATACATAGGTGTCTTTCATAACAATTTTTCCATGTATACATTTTCCCAAAATAATTGCTATATACCCGGTACTTAAAAAAATCATTGCAAGATGTTGCTCAATTATTGGCTCTGGGTTCGTCGGGTTCTTGGTGAACCTACAAGTCCTATATATCCCCACAACCAGAAAGGTCCAGCGGATATAACGGTATATTGCCTTCAAATAGCTGTCATAATTAGAAGAAGTTACAGGTGAAAACGTTGACACAAATGGCTGTTTTTTTCAACTAATTTTCAATTTTTCCTTTATTTAACTGTTAGTTTCTATAAGGAAAACTTTAAGGATCTACACAAATGACCCCTTGCTGAATTCAGAATTTTGTCTACTTTTCATAAATGTATGGCTTTCCAGGATCCATTATTGGTTTCATACCCATTTCTACCATTAACTGGAAGGAGGTTGAAAGCACAAAAAATAGCAAAAATAGGCTATGTCCCAGAAAAATGCCAAAACTGTGTAAAAAGTTGGTTTTCTGACAAAAGTCTGCTTGTCCCTGAAAGCTGGGAAGATGGTGATTTCATCCCCACAACCCCTTTTTGATGCAATTTGCAGGGAAAAATCAAGACGCTTTCATCTGTAGCCCTTTTTCGCATTTTTCCAAAAAAAACAAAATTTAGCTGTATTTTGACTAATTTCTGGGTCCCCTCCAGGGGAATCCACAAACCCTGGGTACCTTTACAATCCCCATGATGTTAGAAAAAAGGACGCAAATTTGGCATGGATACCTTATGTGGTCAAAAAGTTACAGGGGCCTAAGCGCGCACTACCCCAAATAGCCAAAAAAAGGCTTAGCACAGGAGGGGAAAAGGCCTAGCAGCGAAGGGGTTAAACCAAACAAACAATAAATACAATGGTATGTTGATGTCATCCCTATAACAGTGCCACATATGGCAAAAGGTGTGTCCTGTGACAGCAGTACATACCACACAGACGTAGTATGATATCCCATTAGGTAGTCCACATGTCCACTCATACCCAGAGAGGAAGTTCTCAGTGACACACATGCCAGCCCTTTCTTTGTGACCTAAGTGTTAGGATGTAGTCTTTACTATGGTACCAGCCTTTATCGACAGTATGCATCAGATCAACGAGCCTGGCTGCAAAGGTGTCTGTACAATCATGCAAAAAGTAGTTTACCCTTCAGAAGGTCGCAATGGTGTGTTGTGTTTCATAGTAGCTCACATCACAGTACATGTAGGATGGTTCTGGGCTATATGGTGTTAGTGGGCTGGCTTAGTCACTGTAGGACATGACCAGAGTTGAGGATAATCAGCAGATGACTCCAAAAGTGTGCATTTATGTCTTTGTAGTGCTCAGCATGTGAGAACTACACATGTCGGGCATATTTACAAGGGGATTATGCCACTGGAATGTCACTTTTATTGGCTTTCCGGTGGCACATTGCCCTGCACCATATTTGCAAAGTGGCGTTCAGCCATTTTTTGTGGCTTAGCACCAATTTGTAAATATGGTACCCTTTCATGCGGGTATCTGCGTGAAAGGGGCGTGCAATGGGTCTTGCTATGGGCATTCCATCGCAACACCCATTGCTTTTTGATGCTGCCCCAGATTTACAAGGATGTGTAAATCTGAGGCAGCACCCTAAACTATGGCCATGCAATAGCAGGCATTAGAATGGTGCAACAAGGAGAAATACTTTTATTTCTCATAGCTATTGCTTTTTCTATGTGTGCTGCATTCTGCAGCACACATAGAAATAACAAAATGACATTAATGACTGTTTATATGCAGGAAGGTGTCCCATCCCTAGCGCCAGCACTACAAATAGCTGCCTAGCGCCGACACAGACACCTTTGCACCATAGTGCAAGGGTGCCTATGTTGCAGAGAATGATTGTTTATGTACAGGAAGGGGCACCTTCCTGCACATAAACAATAATTAATGGCATTTTGCTCTTTCTGTGTGCTGCAGGATGGGTTGGCACTAGGCAGCTATTTTTACTGCCAGCGCTAGGGAAAACACAGGGGTGCACCGTATTGTTGTAAATACGGCGCATCTGTGTGTTTGTAAATGGGGGATCTCCGCCATTTCCTTGTAAATAGGCCCCGGAATGTGTTGACTATTGATTTAGGCTTGTGCTAGATGTAAATTAAATGTATGTCAACCAAATAGATGTCCAAAAATGTGCAGTTATAATCTGTGTATTCATTTATTGTATCCATACAGGTCAACGCCCATCAAAAGTAATCCATTTGGAAAGCCATCGCCTGGAAGGTGTGGACCCTGGGGGTCTATAGCCAGCACAGAGTCCATTGCAGGAAGAGGTAGGAGGACCTGAGGCGCTCGACCTGGAAGATCATGGAGGTCCAGCTGGGGATGTCCTCCCAATGTGGACATGGCACGCACAAGACTCTGACCCCCCTCCTTATGGCCTGCATACTGGCGGTGGTCTACCTGGAGCTTGATGGGCAGTTGAGTGCTCGACAACAGCTGCAAGGGGTCCTGGCCAGAGCTATACATGTTACGTTGCCAACTTTGTGTGTTACAGGCATGCATTTCCCCATCAATATTGGGGGGGGCTATGTACAACACACAAGAAGAGTTACTGTTTGTGTAGATCTGGTTGTAGGTGCATGCTGATGTGCTGTGCCTATTGACTTTATGGCCAGGAACACAGCAGAGTCCAGTCCACTACCAATTTACTGTCTTGAGCAGACAAATGGCTGAGTGAACTGATAAAGCATCTCATGTTCTTTGATGTTCTGGGTGACAAATGTATCAAACAGGCCACTTGTCTTCCTTGTGTAAAGAGTGATGTTCCTTACTACTGTCTCTCATGTGAGATGACATACAGTGCGCTCTTTATGCAGTGACTGGACAACACATCCAATTGGTAAGTTGGGATTCAACAGTGACATGAGTGTGCAAACATCGCTGGTGCCATCAGCATTAGTGCCTACATTTTGCCCAGGGACATTTCCCTGTTGTTAGTTTATCTGCAATAGTGTTTCAAGATTCATTCACTGACTGGTGACATGCATCAGGGAGTGAGATGTAGAAATGCAGATATAATATGTGAGTGTCTACACTTATCCCTAGAAGGCAATTTGTGTTTGTTATACCAAATAATGCTGTGATGTGCCATCCCATTAGGACTATAGTGATCCCACATCTTCATGTCATAGATATTCACTGACACACAACAACCTGCAAAGGCATATTAGCCTGTAAGAATGCAATCTATGAATGGTGTTATCACCTGTATCAAGCAGGATTGTGAACTTTCGAATGGCTATAAGAAGTCTTTTGCTGTGTGTATGTGGAGTATCTATCTCCCAAAACTTTGACCCTCAATATGTTAATGTTAGTTTTCTATGCTACATGTGATACATAGCTAAACTACTTCAGTACAGCTTTCATTAGATTTTTTCGGAAGTGGATATATGATGAAGTTTCAAGTCAAAAGTGACATCAATGTGCAATGAGCATTTGCATGTGACATGATTTCTGCTACTGCACATTTTGATGGTATATTGGTCTTAAACTTGGCCTTTATGACATCATGATGTGTTGTAAGGTAAATTAACATTTGGTGAAATCTGGGCCTTGTGTGAACAGTGTGGACATTTGTATTTTGTAGCCATCCTATTTGGTAACATCATTTTACTGTGGTATACTACAAGTGCCAAAGTATACAAGGTGATCAACTATCCTAGTATTAACATACGGATGGAGTGTAGACAAGTCAAACAATGCATTTGGAGCTGTCTGGGGTTATGACATAACTGGGACCAACTGTTTCCAGGTTATGTAGCATGTATGCATGTGCTAATGCTAATGTTGAAACCTATATAGTGAACCATGAAACTGGTGTGATATGCGCACTTAATAAATGTTTTCTGTTAAGATGTGATGGTCAGGTGTGGAAAAGCAGTTGCAATAAACCAATTTTACATGTCATTTCAGATTCATCAAGGGCAATCGAAGGAGACGGGGCCGTCATTGGGGACACAGGTGGTCACAGTGGGTCTGGACATTATAGTTCGAACATGGAGGGACCCAGTGACCAGGAGGGTATGGGGAGTGCCACGGAGGAAACAAGCTTGAGTTCTTCAGATACAGAGTCATCTCCCGATGGGCACTCCAGAGTGGTGGTGGACCACACAGGATTAGTTCCACCTTCATCGTTGTCCACCACACCAGTTCCATCCCCACCCTCGCTGTTGTTCCTAAAACGTTTGGTCGGGCCCACTCCCCTCAGAGGAGAACCGTCTCATTTGCTCCAGGCACCTCAGCCCCTGCCCCTGTCCCCCTCTGCTGTGCTGAGTGAGGAGGCTATCCTGAGGCACATCTCTGTGGGTCAGACTGCACTCCTGAATGCCATCCAGGGGCAAGGCACCCTTCTGCAGCAGATAGTGGCCTACCTGGAAGGCATTCACAGTGCCATGTCTTTCTTACAGAGATCTTTTCAGGCTCTGGCCTCCTCACTCACCGCAGCCTCCCGTCCACCCCAACACTGTGCTCCTCCCCCTAGCCCATACCAATCCAAATACCCTAATACCAAAGCTGCCCAAAGCACACACACATTTCCATGCACCCACCCATACAGACCCAAGCAAAGCAACACACGCATAAGCACCCCCACAAAAAGAAATGACATGCACCAAATGCACAGACACCACACCCACCACTGACAACACCACACCCACATAATCACACCACTCCCCCATCACATCTCCACACAGCACAGGAGATGACACACATGCACGCACATACCACACCCCCACCACCACATCCCCACCCAGCACAGGTATTGTCACACCCACATGCACCACCACAACCACCATCACATCCATACAGACAACACAGACATCCATACCCATAGTCACCACCACATTAGCAATCACAACACACACACCCTCCACTTCCACTGCAGCAACATCCACAGACACATCATTCACACTATACACACCTAAGAAACTCGGACAGAAACAATCACACAGCCAACAGACACCTGAGAAATAAGACACAGCCATACTAGCAGCACTTCCACCTGACACACATGCACCTGCACCCACAACAGTCCCAAACACATCGAAAATGACACTCCCACAACCTCCAAGACTCCACTAACTCCCAAAGCCCTTAGTAGGTTCCCCACTGAGGATCCAACCTGTCACCTGGCCCTCTGCCCTCCCAACCTACCTACCACCCTTTCTACTCCACAAAGGTTCCAACCCCTGCCACACCGAAACTCACCACTTCCACCTCGAGTCCAGACCCATCCACCCCTTCCAACGGTCCCACTTCAAAACTTCAGACCACCCCTTCCGACTCCCAAACCCCCTCCTAAACATTAGTCCACTTCCTCTTCCAAACCCCCACCTTCCAAATTCAAGGACACCCCTCCCAAACCCAAATGTCCCCATCCCAAGTAAAATCTACTAGGTGTTTGACTTGCCCAATGGATGCCCCTTTGTGAGGAGGTTCCCTGGCAGTGTCATGAAGGGCAAGGTTAGTGGCACAACAGTGTGCTGGACCACACAATGTGAAAATGGACTGGCCAATGGCTTTTGGTTTACTACATCTAACTGTTTTGCAAAATTAAACAGGTGCTGTTTTACACAATATAATGCACACATCACTCTTCCTGATTATGAGATGTGAACACATGTTGACTTTTGTAGAGTGTGCCTGTGCAGTGTCAGTGACCTGGCCAAAGAGGGCATCAGAGAGCTGTAATTGGATCATGTATTGAGAACAATTCCAAACAGGGGCTGCAAAATATGTTTGGCCCAGGGACCCCAAACCCCTTGCCAGGTCTGTGGCGGGGCATCTATTTGCTGAGGAGTCGAAGGAAACGGGTATGATTATAGGTGTCGGTTTTGAACGTCATCAAGCAGGAACAGCAGCGGTAGGACATGTAGGATCCGCTCCATGGCAGCACAGGATGTGTGACACTGAGTACAGGTGAGTTTCAGCCTTATGTCCTTCCCTTTCCGCCAGCTCAGATGTGGTGGTTGGACTGCCACAGTCACGTCAGCGGGAAGGCATTGTGTAATTGGGCCGGCGGTAACACTGGCGGTCTGTTTTCTGACAGACGGTTTAACCTATCCCGCTGTGGCGGGACCGCTGCGGCGGGACCGCTGCGGTCTTTCATCTATGAAACCGCCTGCATCATAATAGGGCGGCCGGACCGCCAACGTTGCGGCGGTGATTCCGACGCAGTTTCGATGGTGGTACCATGCCCCCCAAACTCATAATCAGGCCCAGAGTTCCTGGTTCTTTCCACAGTTCTTTCCGTGGCTACAAAGTATACATTCCTGGCTCAATTTGTAAAAGAATAAATGCTGGTGCCCAAAGGTTTTGCTCAAATCCTCACAGCCGGCACTATCAAATGTCAGGGTGATGCATACCAAGGCTGCATTGTCTTGCTGCCAGGTCCTGCCCCTGTAATCCACACCAGGCTCGTCCTACCCCTTTATCTCACAATTACAGGTTATTTTTCGTCCGTGGTTTCTTTCTGTCTCTTTTTCTTTCTTTCTCTTCCTCTTTCCTTCTCTCTTTTGTGCCTTTCTCTCACTTGCTCTGGGTCAAAGTATGCTGAGGAAAAATAAGTGCCACTCTCCAAAGATAAGTACCGATGAGCCCCACCAGCAACCACCGGCTCGAATTAAGCATTGTATACATTATATTATCTCTGCCCTTTCAATGCTGCAGCCTAAAAGAACTTTAGAATTACCGTTCTAAAGAAGGCAGGACAGTATTTTTTATTTCTGTTCAGAAGATGTTTATTAAATATATTTCATCATACGTAAACACGTATCAGTTTGCATCCAAATATTATATTATAACAATAAATGTCAAATAGAAAAGAAGAAAAAACAAGAGGTGCTACATTGAAGGTATACGGGCAAATGAGAGTTGTAATACTTATTTTAAATTGAGGAACAAGCAGTAATATATGAATCCAAACTAGACCACATATTAGAACTGGGGAAAGATGGTTCAGTATGAGTGTGTAAGAATGAGGGGTGTCCACGTCTTAAAAATATAATCCATTCCCACCAAGCCTTGACTGAAAGCAACTTAGCATCTTTCCAATTGGAAGTTATACATTTCAGGGTAGTAGAAATGAGGAAGTCCAAAAGTTTGCAATTCTTACGAGATAATACAGGTTTAAGGGGGAAAGACTTAAAAAGTAGGATAGAGAATGATAATGGTGTTTTGATATTAATATTCCAGAAGTCAGACCAAAATTGTAAAACAACAGGGCATTTGTAAAGTAAATGTTGTAAATCTCCAGTTGTGGTATTACAATGCCAACAAATCGAGGTGTCTAAGAGTTTAGCTTTAAATAGTTTATCTGGAGTCCAAAAGCATTGGTGTAATATATAAATATTAGTTTGTATGAGGGTAGCCGGGAGATGACCAGCAGTATTAGATTTCCAGATATCCTTCCATGCTATACCTGAAAAGGGGATATTTATGTATGATGACCATTTCTGAGTAAAATGCATAAAGGAGGAGGACATGGGGTAGAAAGCTTCTTATATACTTTAGAGGCTACGTGTCCTGCATGACTAAACATGTTAATACAAAACTCCGTATTAGAAAGTTGGGTCATAGATAGTATTTGAGGATATGCATTAAGAATGGCATTACATAGCAACGTATATTTAGGCAGTTCAGACAGAGGTAATTTATATTTGGCTTTAAGATCTTCAAAAGTATAAAACATATCTCTGTGACATATAGTAGCAACAAAGAAAACACCAGCAACAATCCACAAATTCTAAAAAGAAATATGTTTATGGTACCGGAGTTCGGGATTAAACCAAAGAGAAACTTTCTTGGTAGATGTAATGGCTACAGAGAATTTTTCATCAAATGATAAAAGGGCAGTATTAGAAGTTGCAATAATGGGTGATCTTTTATCAACTGAACTATTAGCCATGGTAAGGAATGCAGAAAATGGATACGTAGCCAGTATATTCCTCTCCAGAGTGAGCCATTTAGGAGATTTAGAAGGAGAGGGATTATGGAACCACAACGAACATTGTGCTACAAGAAATGATACATGGTATCTTTTAAAATCTGGAAGACCAACACCTCCTTCACATTTAGGCATTTGCAGAGTCTTGAAACTAATGCGTGCAGGTTTATTGTTCCATATAAATTTAGTAAATAATTTATAAAGGTTTACAAGAAAAGTGGAAGGAAAAGAAAGGGGTAACATGGACAGCAAATAAAGGATTTGCGGAGTTATAGACATTTTAATTGCCTCAATACGTCCCCACCAATTTAAATGAAGATTTGACCATCCATCCAGTTTCTCTTTAGTACTGGCTAATAATGTAGAACAATTGGTTTTAGCTGTACTTTTAATCGAATTGGTAAATTTTATGCCTAGATATTTAAGTGCCTTTGGAGACCATAGTATATTAGTATTTGCCCACATTGTAGAATTACAAAAAGCACTTAATGGTAAAAACTCTGTCTTGTTAATGTTCAATGAGTAACCACAGCATAACTGTAAATAATATTGAGGATAACAGGTAAGGAAACAAGAGGATCATTAACATATAATAACACATCATCAGCATATGCAGAAACTTTAATAGAAGTATTCTTCAAAGCAACACCAGTATATTTGTCGCTAATGCAGAGGGAACACAAAAGGGGTTCTATGGCAATAAGAAATAACAAAGGGGAAAGTGGGCAACCCTGACGCGTGCCTCTATATAAACGGAATGGGGATGAAGAAACACAGTTAACATAAATAGAGGCTGAGGGTGCCGAGTATAATGCTTTAGTCATGTTAAGAAATGTTGGTCCAAACTGAAAAGCTTCCAGTGTATTGAATAGAAATTGCCAGTTTACTTTAGCAAATGCCTTCTCTGCATCTAAGGTCAATACTCCAACTGGACAATTGACATCTTTAGCAAGGGTCAAGGCATGGCAAAGCAAGCGAGTATTATGGGCAGACAACATACCCTTCATAAAGCCCATCTGGTCAGGCTGAATAATTGAGGGGAGGAGGGGTGACAATCTATTTGCTAAAATTTTAGCATATATTTTACAATCCTGATTAATTAGGGATATGGGACGATAGTTAGAAACCATAGTAGGATCCTGGTTTGGCTTAGGGAGGACAACGATTGTGGCTTCATTAAAGGAGCCACCCATCAGGTAAGTGTGTTGAAACTCCATGAATAATGAAAGTAGGATAGGAGATAGTTGGTCATGAAAACATTTGTAAAATTCAGCCGGAATACCATCTGGACCAGGTGTTTTTTGAAGTTTAATGCTCTAAAGCTGTAATTATTTCTTCAATATCAATAGGTTTTTCTAAAGCTAGTCTATCAGAGTTAGAAATTTGAGGTAATTGACAAGTGTTAAGGAAATCAACAATGACTTTATTTTGCAGGGCAAGAGGTTCATGGTATAATGAGGAGTAGAAGGATAAAAACTCTTTCAAAATTTCTTCAGTATTTGTCATTAATGTACCGTTACTTGTTTTGATGATAGGGATTTGAATTTTATCAAGTTTAATGCGTATATAGTTAACTAACAGTCTGCCAGATTTGATTGAGTTAAAATGAAAATTTGCTTTTTCTTTCGAAATAAGTAATCCTGCTCTTTTACTAAGCATACAATTGTATTCATATCTATATTTTTAAAGTGGGCACTGATATTGTGGATCTCGAGATGAAATGAAGAGTCTTTCCAAGGTTGCTATGTGTTTTTCTAATTTGGAAAGATGGGTATAAAATGATTTATTGTCATTAGCCATAAAAGAGATTGTAACTCCTCGAATGTAGGTTTTAAAGGCATCCCAGTGGACAATTTTAGAGGTATCACTTGGATTATTATGCAAAAAATACTCACTAATGGCCGAGGCAAGTTTTTTAGAATTAGTTGAATTAAGAACTATATCAGAGTTCATTCTCCATCATTTATGGGGAATATGAGGATCTGAGAGAAGTAAGGAAAAAGAGATTAAGGCATGATAGGAAATTGTAATAGGGTGAATAACCGATTCATTAATCATATGGCATAGGTTTCATGAAGTCAATAGGTAATCAATCCTAGAAAAGGAGGAATAAAAAGTAAAATCTTTATCAGTAGGATGTTCTAGTCTCCAAAATATCGACCAATTTAGTAACAGAGAGCAATGATTTTAAAGCAAAAAAGGATTTGTTAGGTCGAAATTTAAATGCAGAAGAACGGTCCAGTAAGGGGCCTCTGGTGAGATTAAAATCACCACAATAATGGACGAGTTACCTAATTTTAATATTTCAGTAGAAACATATGACCAAAAAGAAGGGTCATCTGATGTAGGGGCATATATATTGACAAGGTTTAAAATATGTTTGTGAACTTTGACTTGAGCATAACCAAACCTACCATCTGAGTCGTGCTGGTGAGACATTAGCTGTATTTGTGCTTTACAGGAAAAAAATATAGCTACACCATTTTTACGTGTTGCAGCAGGAGATGAAACCATACTTCCCACCCATCCCTTAGACATAGTATTTAACATTTTATCATCCACATGTGTTTCTTGTAATAAACAAATATAAACATTATACTTCTTTAAATATTCTAAAACTTTACATCTTTTAACAGGGTGCCTCAGCCCCTTAACATTAAAAGAAACAGCAACTAACTTATGTGGTGTGGCCATACCCAGTTGTAAAAGAGAGAATACAGAGTGGCCCATATAAAAAAAGACAAAACAAGACAGACAACACATAACGATGTCAATCTCTAGGACCTCATATCAAGTAGAGCAGTAGAGACGGAGGTACAAACCAAGAGTAGCCACCTTGTGTACACCTGCTATAATAAACAAAGTAACATCCTTTAACCCCTTTGGTGCTTGCGTCGGCAAATGGCCGACGCAAGCACTACCTCCCTGGTGCGGCGCACGTCCATTGGCCGTCACCAGGGAGGGCCCCCTTTAAACCTCCGGTGCATTGCACCGGAGATTGTTTTTTTTTTATTCCCCCTGGGGGAGACGTGGAAGGCTTTCCACGTCTCCCCCCGCGAGGCGCTCTGACGTCACTGATTTCCCCACCGGAGCCGAGGACAGCAGCAGGTAAGGCCGCGCTCGACTCCGATGGGGAAATACGGCCGAAAACGGCCTCCCAGCTCAGGAGGCCTCGTTTGAAAGGGAGAGTCTCCCTTTCAAACGAGGCCTTCCTGAAAGGGTTTCCTGGCCGTGGATCGCGGCAGCGCTGCGATCCACGGCCAGGAAACCCCACTAGACACCAGGGATGTCTTGGGGGGGTCGGCCCTCCTGATAATGGGTCGGCCCCCCCGGGGGCATATTTTTTTTAATTGTTCAAAGTTGGCTTTGTTTGGGGTGCGCGATCGCACCCCAAAAATGAAAAAAAAAAAGATTTTTTTTTCTCAAAATGGCGGCGATATTGGCAGGGGGTCGGTCGTCCTGCTCAGTGGCCGACCCCCTGTGGGGGCATATTTTTATGTAGACATGTTGGCTTTCCTTGGGGGCACGATCGCCCCCAAAAATGCTAAAAATATATTTTTTAAAGTACAATGGTGGCAATATTGGCAGGGGGTCGGTCCTCCTGCTCAGTGGCCGACCCCTGTGGGGGCATTTTTTTTATAGCTATGTGCTTTCCGTGGGGGCCACAATCGGCCCCCAGGGAAGCCATAGCTATAAAAAAATAGAGAAAGAGAGAGATCTTTATATATATATATATATATATATATATATATATATATATATATATATGAGAGAGAGAGAGAGAGAGTCTCTTTCTCTCTGTAGATGATATATGTATATATATGTATTCCAAATGAAGAATGCTCGCAGAGTGAAGACGCCACACGCGACGTTTGAAATTCACCTTTTATTGTTTGGCAGGCAGCAGCAAAACATATGTATGTGTATATAGATACATATATATACATAAGTCTAAAGAGTGAATGATATATATATGTATCTATATACATATATATGTATAGATATATGTATATAGATACATATATATAAATATATGTAGAGATAAAATCTATGTATATATATATATGTGTCCGTGTGTGTGTGTGTGATGATATATATATATATATATATATATATATATATATATATATATATATATATATATATATATATATATATATATATATATATATATATATATATATGCTCCTTTATGCACAGTGAACGGCGCACTTGCGGACGGGTGCTTCACAAACGCGGGGTGCGCCCGCGATATTTATCCAGGCTCTGTTTCCTTGTTTCCCAAAAGAAAAACAGCACTCGCGGGGCAGTTGCTAGAGTTTATTGGCCCCCGCGAGTGCTGTTTTTCGTTTTGGGAAACAAGGAAACGGAGCTTGGATATATATATATATATATATATATATATATATATATATATATATATATATATATATATATATATATATATATATATATATATATATATATATATATATGTATTCAGAAACACAAAGGATGCCGCACTCCAGAGATTGGTTTCAGAGTTGCTTTATTTTCACCACGACTGGTGGTAGTGGTGGTGAAAATAAAGCAACTCTGAAACCGGTCTTGGAGTGCGGCATCCTTTGTGTTTCTGAATTTAAATATCGGGTAAGGATTCTACCCGTTGCTGCCTGCACCAGGTATTGAGCGCTCTGACATTGGGAATTAATTGTTATATATATATATAAATATTTATTTACAGAGATATTTCTCAGTGCTGAAATTATGAGACTGTGAAAGAACTATAATGAGTCTCTTTGAAGTTACCTGAAAGGCAGTAAAGTGTGGTACTGCTGCAGAGTACAAAAAAAATTCTGCTAGATAGAGATATCTGACTTTTGTGTAGTGGCAGTTTTACGCCATAAAGGGTATGCTGAAACGAACAGATCGGTATTATGTAGACAGCTAAGTGGATTAGTAAAGCCACAAAGTAGAAACACTTTGTAACAGACTAAATGTATGTGAGAGAGGGGCTATGGAGAGATGAGGGGCACGTTTGCAAGGATGGTAGTGGGCGCATCAAAGGAGGTCATAGTGTGCAATTGTAAAGCACACGGTCACCCGTAGGCATCTTGGCGCCAAAATGATGGTCGCACTGGCTCCCACCAGCGCTAAAAGGCTGCGATGATGGGTATGTGGCAAGGTAAAGTGATACTGTGTCTTTTTTCTCTCTTTCTTAGTCTTTTTGGAGAGCGTACAGAGTTCGCAAAGGTAAGGTGACTTCGTCATTATTGACTTAAACACTTCACTCACGCACACACCCACCTACACTTTAAAACCAACAACCTATCTGCCTTCTACGTAGGATTGTGTTTTAAAAGGATAGTTTAGGCACTAGCAGAGATGGCATATCGTTGGATGAATGCTGCCCAGGCCCTAAATCTGGTTCTGGAGTCCAGCTCTGAGGCAGGATCAGAGACTGAGACAGCAAATACTGAGACAGCATCTGAGGGAGAGGACAATGGAGCCGAATCTGGGAGTGACTTTTCAGTCTGCGCAGTTCCATCCGATGACTCATCGTCCAGCGATTCTGAAGGAGACGATGTCAGTCGTGCTGTGCCTTTGCCAGCACAGTCTGTGCAGCAGGACACCCGTAACAGGTTAGAGCAACCCAGAGTGCAGGCACGTGCGGCCGCAAGCACAGACAGAGTGCTGTCTTGGCAGCCTCCCAATTTAGTTCAGCCCCAAATTGCGCCTTTCACTGGTGACGCTGGATGTAAAGTAGATACGGCAAATTTTTTGCCAATTGACTACTTCCATCTCTTTTTTGGTGTTGACTTCCTAGACGAAATTGTGCAGCAAACAAATTTGCGTGCCGAACAATTTCTGAGGGAGCAAGGAGGCACTCTTGGGCCTCATTCTAGGGTGCGCAAGTGGACTCCCACTTCTCTAGGGGAGTTGAAGATATTTTTGGGCCTCACGCTTAAAATGGGGGTAGTGCATAAACCAACCTTGCTATCCTACTGGTCTACTCGCACGGTTTGGTTAACCCCCATCTTCGCACCATACATGAGCAGAGATCGTTTTTGCTATTGCAGCGCATGCTGCATTTCAATGACAACTCTGCTGCATTGCCCCGGGACCATCCAGACTATGACAGGTTGTTCAAAATTCGGCCTGTCGTGGAACATTTGTCTGCCAGGTTTCCAGAGGTTTATACTCCTGGAAAGAATATAGCCATTGATGAGTCCTTGATCTTGTATAAAGGGCGGCTGCTGTTTAGGCAGTACATTCCGAGCAAACGTGCTCGCTATGGCATCAAGCTGTACATGTTGTGTGAGAGCTCGACTGGCTATGTGTACAGCTTGAGAGTGTATACAGGGAAGGACACAACTCTTAACCCTGTCGGTTGCCCTCCCATGCTAGGGGTCTCAGGAAAGATTGTATGGGAGCTTGTCCAGCCACTTCTTCACAAAGGTTATAACCTTTATGTGGACAATTTCTATACAGGAGTAGAGCTGTTCAGTGAGCTCTATAAAGCTGGCACCGTGGCTTACGGTACAATTCGTTGTCGCCGCAAAGGATTCCCGCAGGAGCTTGTTTGCAAGAAGCTCCAGAAATCCCAGAGCACTGCGTTGCGTTCCAACGAACTGCTCGCAGTTAAGTTCTCAGATAGGCGTGATGTGTACATGCTCACTACAATTCATGCTGAGAGCACTTCCCCTGTCACGGTTTGGGGTCAGATGGCCGAAGTCCACAAGCCCACCTGTATACTTGATTACAACAAGTACATGGGCGGAGTGGACAAGAACGACCAGGTTCTTCAGCCATACAATGCGAGTCGTAAAACTCGCACTTGGTATAAGAAACTGTTTACGCACCTGATCCAGATGGCAACATACAATGCGTATGTTGTTTATCGTGAGACCACCACAGGAAGACTCATGTCTTTCCTTGACTTTCAGTTGTCTGTGATTGAAAGTCTTACTGCTACAGAAGCAGAAGCCTCCACTTCATGTGTTCTGGAGGACGTGGCAAGGCTGCAGGAGCGACACTTTGCAGATAAAATTCCTGCAACACCCAAAAGGAGCGACCATGTCGTCGTTGTAAAGTGTGCTCGATGCAGGGAAAGAGGCAGGAGACTCGTGTTTACTGTCCCCAGTGCCCAAGTAAGCCTGCCTTCTGTTTTCCTACTTGCTTTATGTTGTATCACACTAAAGCAAAATACTGGGAAATTGACTGAGGTGGAGCTGCCAATAGGTTAACCTTTCAATTGGTGTGAATGGATACCTACTGTCTGTGGGCCACTCCTTCACTACGCAAGCAGCTGCAGGATATTTCTTCCTCTACTTCATGAAATCATGGACTTCTCAACACCTTTATCTGCTTTCAGAACGTGGTAGTTGTTCTGTTCGCCAATTGACAAGTGCATTATAGTCCCCACGCTGCACATACTGGTGGACAGAACATATGCCACGTTGTCATGGAGTACCCGTGTTTCACATTCAACCGTTCTTCGTAGTTTATGATGTTCTCTTTAGCAAGTTTTTGAAAATTTCCAGCATGTTTGCCTTAGTTTCAAAGGTAGATATGCTTGCTCAGCTCGAGAAATGTTTTTGCGGCATACTCGGGCACCCCCAACTTGCATCCACAAACTGGAAGGAGTTGGATAGAGCATTGTGAGAGCATTGATAGCTTGTGACAGAAATGTTCACTCAAGCTTCAAGTAGCTAGAGATGAAAGGCATTAGTATAGGGTCTCTTAACAATTGGACAGGGTTAGTCAGGACTCTGAGGACAGACACACGAACGGGTTAGAACAGCTTACGGTAGGTACGCTTTCCGAGGAATATTGCAAAGGTAGAAGGCAGATAGTAAAGGTAGTATAGATACACGTCCTGACTTCTTCTTCACCCATGGATTCAAATCCATTGCTGCCACACTCACACTGAATTTACTGTAGTACTTATGGGTCAATGCTGCTTGTCATGTTCATCCTCCGTTAGAACTTAGTAGATGGTCAGTTTGCTGTATGATAAGTGCATTACAGTCACTGCACATAACGGTGGATTGGACATATGCTACGTTGTCACGGACTACCCTTGTTTCACATTCATCCGTTCATAGTTTATGATGTTATCTTTTGAAAATTTCCAGCATGTTTGCCTTAGTTTCAAAGGTAGATATGCTTGCTCAGCTCGAGAAATGTTTTTGCGGCATACTCGAGCACCCCCAACTTGCATCCACAAACTGGAAGGAGTTGGATTTAGCATAGTGAGTGCACTAAAGGTGCATGAAAGACATGTCTTCCTGAGCCTCATGTGGCTGTCATGGAAGTCATTAGTATAGGTTCACTGGGCATGAGTTCGGTAACGTTCTGGAAGAAGGAGGTGGAGACTTGACAGGTGGTAGAATATAGTCAAAGTCATTATGTCTTGTGGCATATGAATGTGATGGGCCCTTGCATGGCGGCAGTATGTTTGTATGAGTGCAAGTGATATGGTTGTTTGGGCCCGTGGCTGGCGGTACGGAAGTCTTGTGTGTGGTGTGTGAATGGCGTGTGAATGGACCATAAAGTGGTTGGTGCCGTGATGTGGCTTTATGGCTCCCCTTCAGAAGGCTTGGCTTCAATATTTATATACTTTGATAAGTATTTGTGCTTTGAAGCCAGCGTTTCTGGAGGTGCTAAAACCAACCTGTGTAAGTGGTGGATTAGCTTTATCAAATGAGTGTTAGATTTATATTTGTGTCGGTTTAATGGCCTTTTGTAAGATATTTTTTTTCACAATGGGTAGCAGGGGACATTCTGCCCTAGCTCAGTCGTCACCTAGGCAAACCTTTACATTTTTGAGTAGTAGACAAAGGGGGAAGTACAAGGGTGAATGACTTGCTTGGTTCTCACTGTTTTTTTACCCAACATGCCCTGCTAGCCTCATATTTTGTTGAAAAAATCACTATTTCCACACATTTTTGTGTGGGAAAGTTGTGGCATCGCCGGGCAGACACGCATTTCCTACCACCCAGCGTTCCCCAAGGTCTCCTGATAAAAATGGTGCCTCACTCATGTGGGAGGCCCAACTACCCGCGACAGGCTAGGGCCCAAAAGGTATTGAGGCGACATTAAAATTGCCTATCACAAAACAACCTGGTTTTGTGAGAGGGGTCCCTTGGTTTTTGGCCCCGTGCTCGGCGGCCAGCTAGGGAAACCTATCAAACCCACACATTTCTGAAAACTATACACCCGGGGGTTCCAGGGAGGTATGGCTTGCGTGGATCCCCAACGTTTTCTTACCCAGAATCCCCTGCAAACCTCGAATTTAGCTGAAAAAATCACTTTTTCCACACATTTTTGTGTGGGAAAGTTGTGGCATCGCCGGGCAGACACGCATTTCCTGCCACCCAGCGTTCCCCAAGGTCTCCCGATAAAAATGGTGCCTCACTCGTGTGGGAGGCCCAAGTACCCGCGACAGGCTAGGGCCCAAAGGTATTGAGGCTGACATTAAAATTGCCTATCACAAAACAACCTGGTTTTGTGAGAGGGTCACCTGGTTTTTGGCCCGTGCTCGGCGGCCAGCTAGGAAACCTACCAAACCACACATTTCTGAAAACTAGACACCTGGGAGTTCCAGGGAGGTATGGCTTGCGTGGATCCCCCAACGTTTTCTTACCCAGAATCGCCTGCAAACCTCGAATTTAGCTGAAAAAATCACTTTTTCCACACATTTTTGTGTGGGAAAGTTGTGGCATCGCCGGACAGACATGCATTTCCTACCACCCAGTGTTCCCCAAGGTCTCCCGATAAAAATGGTACCTCACTCGTGTGGGAGGCCCAAGTACCCGCGACAGGCTAGGGCCCAAAACGTATTGATGTGACATTAAAAATGCCTATCACAAAACAACCTGGTTTTGCAAGGGGTCACCTCGGTTTTTGGCCCGTGCTCGGCGGCCAGCTAGGAAACTCATCAAACCCACACATTTCTGTAAACTATACACCCGGGGTTCCAGGGAGGTATGGCTTGCGTGGATCCCCCAATGTTTTCCTACCCAGAATCCCCTGCAAACCTCGAATTTAGCTGAAAAATCACTTTTTCCACACATTTTTGTGTGGGAAAGTTGTGGCATCGCTGGGCAGACATGCATTTCCTACCACCCAGCGTTCCCCAAGGTCTCCCGATAAAAATGGTACCTCGCTCGTGTGGGAGGCCCAAGTACCCGCAACAGGCTAGGGCCTAAAACGTATTGAGGTGACATTAAAATTGCATATCACAAAACAACCTGGTTTTGCAAGGGGGGTCACCTCGGTTTTTGGCCCCGTGCTCAGCGGCCAGCTAGGGAAACCTATCAAACCCACACATTTCTGAAAACTAGACACCCGGAGAGTCAGGGAGGTATGGCTTGCGTGGATCCCCCAATGTTTTCTTACCCAGAATCCCTGCAAACCTCGAACTTAGCTGAAAAAATCACTTTTTCCACACATTTTGTGTGGGAAAGTTGTAGCGTCGCCGGGCAGACACGCATTTCCTACCACCCAGTGTTCCCCAAGGTCTCCCGATAAAAATGGTACCTCACTCGTGTGGGAGGCCCAAGTACCCGCGACAGGCTAGGGCCCAAAACATTTTGTGATAGGCAATTTTGATGTTGCCTCAATACGTTTTGGCCCTTGCCTGTCGCGGGTACTTGGGCCTCCCACACGAGTGAGGCACCATTTTTATCGGGAGACCTTGGGGAACACTGGGTGGTAGGAAATGCATGTCTGCCCAGCGATGCTACAACTTTCCCACACAAAAATGTGTGGAAAAAGTGATTTTTTCAGCTAAATTTGAGGTTTGCAGAGGATTCTGGGTAAGAAAACGTTGGGGATCCATGCAAGCCATACCTCCCTGAAACCCCCCGGGTGTTTAGTTTTCAGAAATGTGTGGGTTTGATAGGTTTCCCTAGCTGGCCGCCGAGCACGGGTCCAAAAACCGAGGTGACCCCCCTTGCAAAACCAGGTTGTTTTGAGATAGGCAATTTTAATGTCACCTCAATAAGTTTTGGGCCCTAGCCTGTCGCGGGTACTTGGGCCTCCCACACGAGTGAGGTACCATTTTTATTGGGAGACCTTGGGGAACACTGGGTGGTAGGAAATGCGTGTCTGCCCGGCGATGCCACAACTTTCCCACACAAAAATGTGTGGAAAAAGTGATTTTTTCAGCTAAATTTGAGGTTTGCAGGGGATTCTGAGTAAGAAAACGTTGGGGGATCCACGCAAGCCATACCTTCCTGAAAGCCCCCGGGTGTCTAGTTTTCAGAAATGTGTGAGTTTGATAGGTTTCCCTAGTTGGCCGCCGAGCACGGGCCAAAACCGAGGTGACTTCCTTGCAAAACCAGGTTGTTTTGTGATAGGCAATTTTAATGTCACCTCAATATGTTTTGGGCCCTAGCCTGTCGCGGGTACTTGGGCCTCCCACACGAGTGAGGTACCATTTTTATCAGGAGACCTTGGGGAATGCTGGGTGGTAGGAAATGCGTGTCTGCCCGGCGATGCCACAACTTTCCCACACAAAATGTGTGGAAAAAGTGATTTTTTCAGCTAAATTCGAGGTTTGCAGGGATTCTGGGTAGAAAACGTTGGGGATCCATGCAAGCCATACCTCCCTGGAACCCCCGGGTGTCTAGTTTTCAGAAATGTTTGGGTTTGATAGGTTTCCTAGCTGTCCGCCGAGCACGGGGCCAAAACCGAGGTGACCTCCTTGCAAAACCAGGTTGTTTTGTGATAGGCAATTTTAATGTCACCTCAATATGTTTTGGGCCCTAGCCTGTCGCGGGTACTTGGGCCTCCCACACGAGTGAGGTACCATTTTTATCGGGAGACCTTGGGGAACACTGGGTGGTAGGAAATGCATGTCTGCCCGGCGATGCCACAACTTTCCCACACAAAAATGTGTGGAAAAAGTGATTTTTTCAGCAAAATTTGAGGTTTGCAGGGGATTCTGGGTAAGAAAACGTTGGGGGATCCACGCAAGCCATACCTCCTTGGAACCACCTGGGTGTCTAGTTTTCAGAAATGTGTGGGTTTGATAGGTTTCCCTAGCTGGCCGCCGAGCACGAGGCCAAAAACCGAGGTGACCCCCCTTGCAAAACCAGGTTGTTTTGTGATAGGCAATTTTAATGTCATCTCAATATGTTTTGGGCCCTAGCCTGTCGCGGGTACTTAGGCCTCCCACACAAGTGAGGTACCATTTTTATCGGAAGACTTTGGGGAACGCGGGTGGGTGGAATTTTGTGGATCCACGCAGATTCCAGAACTTTCCACCACAGAAATGTGAGGAAAATGTGTTTTTTTTACAATATTTTAGGTTTGCAAGGGATTTTGGGTAGCATAACCTGGTGAGAGCCAGCCAAGTCACCCCATCCTGGAGTCCCCTGGGTGTCTAGTTTTCAAAAATGTATAGGTTTCCTACGTTTCCCTAGGTGCCGGCAGAGCTATGGTTCAAAATCTACAGCTAGGCACTTTGTTGAAAAAGGGTCCGTTTTCACTGTGAAAATGTGGTGTGTCCACGTTGCGTTTTGGGCCATTTCCTGTCGCGGGTACTTGGGCCTCCCACACAAGTGAGGTACCATTTTTATCAGAAGACTTTGGGGGACGCGGGGTGGGTGGAAATTTGTGGATCCATGCAGATTCCAGAACTTTCCACCACAGAAATGTGAGGAAAATGTGTTTTTTTGGACAATTGTTTAAGTTTGCAAGGGATTCTGGGTAACCGAACCTGGTGAGAGCCAGTCAAGTCACCCCATCCTGGATTCCCCTGGGTGTCTACTTTTAAAAAATGTATAGGTTTGAAAGGTTTCCCTAGGTGCCGGCAGAGCTAGGGTTCAAAATCTACGGCTAGCCACTTTGTTGAAAAAGGGTCCGTTTTCACTGCGAAAATGTGGTGTGTCCATGTTGCGTTTTGGGCTGTTTCCTGTCGCGGGTACTTGGGCCTCCCACACAAGTGAGGTACCATTTTTATCGGAAGACTTTGGGGAACGCGGGGTGGGTGGAATTTTGTGGATCCACGCAGATTCCAGAACTTTCCACCACAGAAATGTGAGGAAAATGTGTTTTTTGGACAATATTTTAGGTTTGCAAGGGATTCTGGGTAACAGAACCTGGTGAGAGGCAGTCAAGTCACCCCATCCTGGATTCCCCTGGGTGTCTAGTTTTCAAAAATGTATAGGTTTGCTAGGTTTCCCTAGGTGCTGGCAGAGCTAGGGTTAAAAAACTACAGCTAGGCACTTTGCCAAATAAGGGTCATTTTTCACAGTGAAATTGAGGTGTGTCCACGTTGCGTTTTGCGCCTTTTCCTGACGCGGACACTAGGCCTACCCACACAAGTGAGGTACCATTTTTCTCGGAAGACTTTGGGGAACGCGGGGTGGGTAGAAATTTGTGGATCCACGCAGATTTCAGGACTTTCCACCACAGAAATGTGAGGAAAATGTGTTTTTTTTTACAATTTTTTAGGTTTGCAAGGGATTCTGGGTAACAGAACCTGGTGAGAGGCAGTAAAGTCACCCCATCCTGGATTCCCCTGGGTGTCTAGTTTTCAACAATATATAGGTTTGCTAGGTTTCCCTAGATGCAGGCAGAGCTAGGGTTAAAAAACTACAGCTAGGCACTTTGCCAAATAAGGGTCATTTTTCACAGTGGAATTGAGGTGTGTCCACGTTGCGTTTTGCGCTGTTTCCTGACGCGGACACTAGGCCTACCCACACAAGTGAGGTACCATTTTTCTTGGAACACTTTGGGGAACGCGGGGTGGGTAGAAATTTGTGGATCCATGCAGATTTCAGGACTTTCCACCACAGAAATGTGAGGAAAATGTGGTTTTTTTTACACTTTTTTAGGTTTGCAAGGGATTCTGGGTAACAGAACCTGGTGAGAGGCAGTAAAGTCACCCCATCCTGGATTCCCCTGGGTGTCTAGTTTTCAAAAATATATAGGTTTGCTAGGTTTCCCTAGATGCAGGCAGAGCTAGGATTCAAAAACTACAGCTAGGCACTTTGCCAAAAAAGGGTCATTTTTCACTGTGAAATTGGGGTGTGTGCACATTGCGTTTTGCGCGATTTCCTGTCGCGGGCTCTAGGCCTACCCACACAAGTGAGGTACCATTTTTCTCGGAAGACTTTGGGGAACGCGAAGTGGGTAGAAATTTGTGGATCCACGCAGATTTCAGGACTTTCCACCACAGAAATGTGAGGAAAATGTGTTTTTTTTTACAATATTTTAGGTTTGCAAGGGATTTTGGGTAGCATAACCTGGTGAGAGCCAGCCAAGTCACCCCATCCTGGAGTCCCCTGGGTGTCTAGTTTTCAAAAATGTATAGGTTTCCTAGGTTTCCCTAGGTGCCGGCAGAGCTATGGTTCAAAATCTACAGCTAGGCACTTTGTTGAAAAAGGGTCCGTTTTCACTGTGAAAATGTGGTGTGTCCATGTTGCGTTTTGGGCCATTTCCTGTCGCGGGTACTTGGGCCTCCCACACAAGTGAGGTACCATTTTTATCGGAAGACTTTGGGGAACGCGGGGTGGGTGGAAATTTGTGGATCCATGCAGATTCCAGAACTTTCCACCACAGAAATGTGAGGAAAATGTGTTTTTTTTGACAATTCTTTAAGTTTGCAAGGGATTCTGGGTAACAGAACCTGGTGAGAGCCAGTCAAGTCACCCCATCCTGGATTCCCCTGGGTGTCTACTTTTCAAAAATGTATAGGTTTGAAAGGTTTCCCTAGGTGCCGGCAGAGCTAGGGTTCAAAATCTACGGCTAGCCACTTTGTTGAAAAAGGGTCCGTTTTCACTGCGAAAATGTGGTGTGTCCATGTTGCGTTTTGGGCCGTTTCCTGTCGCGGGTACTTGTGCCTCCCACACAAGTGAGGTACCATTTTTATTGGAAGACTTTGGGGAACGCGGGGTGGGTGGAATTTTGTGGATCCACGCAGATTCCAGAACTTTCCACCACAGAAATGTGAGGAAAATTTGTTTTTTTGGACAATTTTTTAGGTTTGCAAGGGATTCTGGGTAACAGAACCTGGTGAGAGGCAGTCAAGTCACCCCATCCTGGATTCCCCTGGGTGTCTAGTTTTCAAAAATGTATAGGTTTGCTAGGTTTCCCTAGGTGCTGGCAGAGCTAGGGTTCAAAAACTACAGCTAGGCACTTTGCCAAATAAGGGTCATTTTTCACAGTGAAATTGAGGTGTGTCCACGTTGCGTTTTGCGCCTTTTTCTGACGCGGACACTAGGCCTACCCACACAAGTGAGGTACCATTTTTCTCTGAAGACTTTGGGGAACGCGGGGTGGGTAGAAATTTGTGGATGCACGCAGATTTCAGGACTTTCCACCACAGAAATGTGAGGAAAATGTGTTTTTTTTGACAATTTTTTAGGTTTGCAAGGGATTCTGGGTAACAGAACCTGGTGAGAGGCAGTAAAGTCACCCCATCCTGGATTCCCCTGGGTGTCTAGTTTTCAACAATATATAGGTTTGCTAGGTTTCCCTAGATGCAGGCAGAGCTAGGGTTAAAAAACTACAGCTAGGCACTTTGCCAAATAAGGGTCATTTTTCACAGTGAAATTGAGGTGTGTCCACATTGCGTTTTGCGCTGTTTCCTGATGCGGACACTAGGCCTACCCACACAAGTGAGGTACCATTTTTCTTGGAACACTTTGGGGAACGCGGGGTGGGTAGAAATTTGTGGATCCACGCAGATTTCAGGACTTTCCACCACAGAAATGTGAGGAAAATGTGTTTTTTTTGACAATTGTTTAGGTTTGCAAGGGATTCTGGGTAACAGAACCTGGTGAGAGGCAGTAAAGTCACCCCATCCTGGATTCCCCTGGGTGTCTAGTTTTCAAAAATATATAGGTTTGCTAGGTTTCCCTAGATGCAGGCAGAGCTAGGATTCAAAAACTACAGCTAGGCACTTTGCCAAAAAAGGGTCATTTTTCACTGTGAAATTGGGGTGTGTCCACGTTGCGTTTTGCGCCATTTCCTGTCGCAGGCTCTAGGCCTACCCACACAAGTGAGGTACCATTTTTCTCGGAAGACTTTGGGGAATGCAGGGTAGGTTGAAATTTGTGTATCCACGCAGATTCCAGAACTTTCCACCACAGAAATGTAGGGAAAATGTGTTTTTTTTAACCATTTGTTAGGTTTGCAAGGGATTCTGGGTAACAGAACCTGGTGAGAAGCAGTCAAGTCACCCCATCCTGGATTCCCCTGGGTGTCTAGTTTTCAAAAATGTATAGGTTTGCTAGGTTTCCCTAGGTGCCGGCAGAGCTAGGGTTAAAAAAATACAGCTAGGCACTTTGCCAAAAAAGGGTCGTTTTTCACTGTGAAAATGTGGTGTGTCCACGTTGTGTTTTGCACCGTTTCCTGTCGCGGGCACTAGGCCTACCCACACAAGTGAGGTACCATTTTTCTCGGAAGACTTTGGGGAACGTGGGGTGGGTAGAAATTTGTGGATCCGCACAGATTACAGACCTTTCCACCACAGAAATGTGAGGAAAATGTGTTTTTTTGACCATTGTTTAGGTTTGCAAGGGATTCTGGGTAACAGAACCTCGTGAGAGGCAGTAAAGTCACCCCATCCTGGATTCCCCTGGGTGTCTAGTTTTCAAAAATGTATAGGTTTGCTAGGTTTCCCTAGATGCAGGCAGAGCTAGGATTCAAAAACTACAGCTAGGCACTTTGCCAAAAAAGGGTCATTTTTCACTGTGAAATTGGGGTGTGTCCACGTTGCGTTTTGCGCCATTTCCTGTCGCAGGCTCTAGGCCTACCCACACAAGTGAGGTACCATTTTTCTCGGAAGACTTTGGGGAACGCAGGGTGGGTTGAAATTTGTGTATCCACGCAGATTCCAGAACTTTCCACCACAGAAATGTAGGGAAAATGTGTTTTTTTTTACCATTTTTTAGGTTTGCAAGGGATTCTGGGTAACAGAACCTGGTGAGAAGCAGTCAAGTCACCCCATCCTGGATTCACTGGGTGTCTAGTTTTAAAAAATGTATAGGTTTGCTAGGTTTCCCTAGGTGCCGGCAGAGCTAGGGTTCAAAAACTACAGCTAGGCACTTTGCCAAAAAAGGGTCGTTTTTCACTGTGAAATTGTGGTGTGTCCACGTTGCGTTTTGCACCGTTTCCTGTCGCGGGCACTAGGCCTACCCACACAAGTGCGGTACAATTTTTCTCGGAAGACTTTGGGGAACGTGGGGTGGGTAGAAATTTGTGGATCCGCGCAGATTACAGACCTTTCCACCACAGAAATGTGAGGAAAATGTGTTTTTTTGGACAATTTTTTAGGTTTGCAAGGGATTCTGGGTAACAGAACCTGGTGGGAGCCAGTCAAGTCACCCCATCCTGGATTCCCCTGGGTGTCTAGTTTTCAAAAACGTATAGGTTTGCTAATTTTCCCTAGATGCCGGTAGAGCTAGGGTTCACAAACTACAGCTAGGCACTTTGCCAAAAAAGGGTCATTTTTCACTGTGAAATTGGGGGGTGTCCACGTTGCGTTTTGTGCCATTTCCTGTCGTGGGCACTAGGCCTACCCACACAAGTGAGGTACCATTTTACTCGGAAGACTTTGAGGAACGCGGGGTGGGTGGAAATTTGTGGATCCATGCAGATTCCAGAACTTTCCACCACAGAAATGTGAGGAAAATGTGGTTTTTTTACAATTTTTTAGGTTTGCAAGGGATTCTGGGTAACAGAACCTGGTGAAAGCCAGTCAAGTCACCCCATCCTGGATTCCCCTGGGTGTCTAGTTTTCAAAAATGTATAGGTTTGCTAGGTTTCCCTGGGTGCCGGCAGAGCAAGGGTTCAAAAACTACAGCTAGGCACTTTGCAAAAAAAGGGTAATTTTTCATTGTGAAAATGTGGTGTGTTCACGTTGCGTTTTGAGCCGTTTCCTGTCGTGGGCACTATGCCTACCCACACAAGTGAGGTACCATTTTTATCGGGACACTTACGGTAATTCAGATTTGTAAAGCAACTGTTATTATCTATTGACTTTCAATGCATTTCTGCCTTCCAAATGAAAGACAATGTGTAAAAAAGAAGTTATTTTGAAAAATGACCTATAATTCTCATGCTAGTATGAGTATAACCAATTTCAGAAATGTGCAAATATCTACTGTTTCTAAACTCTATATTGTGTTCCCATTTCAGAAATACATAGGAGTCTTTCATACCGAATATTCCATGTATACATTTTCCCAGAATAATTGCTATATACCCGGTACATAATAAAAAACCATTGCAAGACGCTGCTCAGTTTGTGGCTCTGGGTTCGTCGGGTTCTTGGTGAACCTACAAGTCCTATATATCCCCACAACCAGTAAGGTCCAGTGGATGTAACGGTATATTGCTTTCAAAGAGCAGTCATAATTAGAAGAAGTTACAGGTGAAAACGTTGACACAAAAGGCTGTTTTTTTCAACTAATTTTCCATTTTTCCTATATTTAACTGTTAGTTTCTATAAAGAAACCTTGATGGATTTACACAAATGACCCCTTGCTGAATTCAGCATTTTGTCTACTTTTCTAAAATGTATAGATTTCCAGGATCCATTATTGCTTTCATACCCATTTCTACCATTAACTGGAAGGAGGTTGAAAGCACAAAAAATAGCAAAAATAGGCTATGTCCCAGAAAAATGCCAAAACTGTGTAAAATGTTTTGGTTTTCTGACAAAAGTTTGTCATTCCCTAAAATCTGGGAAGATGGAGATTTCAGCCCCACAAACCCTTTTTTGATACCATTTGCAGGGAAAAACCCAGACGCTTTCATATGCAGGACTTTTTTCCCATTTTTCCCCAAAAAACCAAAATTTAGCTGTATTTTGGCTAAAATCTGGGACCCCTCCAGGGGAATCCACAAACCCTGGGTACCTTTAGAATCCCCATGATGTTGGAAGAAAAGGACGCAAATTTGGCGTGGATACCTTATGTGGTCAAAAAGTTACAGAGGCCTAATCGCAAACTACTACAAATAGCCAAAAAAGGGCTCAGCACGGGGGGGGGGAAAGGCCCAGCAGTTAAGGGGTTAATAAGAGGAGAAACACATTAGCCTGCAGATCCAGAAGGTTGAGAGTCCATGAGAAGAGGGTCATGCTGGTCCAGAAACTGTAATAAATCTGAAGGTGAAGAGAAAGACTTGGAGACATCATTCTTCCAGATGCGCATAACAGAATGGTCAAAGAGGCCATATTTGTATCCAGCTTCACGGAGAGGCGGTCTCAGTTCAGAAAACTGACGTCTGATTTGAACTGTCTCTTTTGCAAAGTCTTGATGTTGAAACACTTTGTTTGAGGTGATAATGCCTCAGAGCTTTAAATATGATTTGTTGCGCTTTAACCTGGTGGGGTTTTCGAATAGAGGGGATTCTATGAGCGTTATCAATTTCAAACCGGTCTGAAAATTTGATGTTTAAAAGCTTGGATAATACATTTTCTAAGAAAAGACGACAACTTTGTCCTTCAACTCCTTCAGGAACATTAAATATGCATAGATTGTACTGCCTATTTCTGTTTTCCAAATCAAGTAAAGAGCGCTGAAGAGAGGCAACCTGAGGGACAAGTGGAGCCATATTTGTATAGCTCTAGTATTGTCACAAATTTTAATCTCGTTGTCTACGACTTTCACAGATAGGGAGGCAATGTCTTTCTGAATATTTTTAATATCCGAGGATATGGTGTCAGTATTTGTATGAATAGCTTGAATTTCCTCAAATATTTTTAATAATGAGGAGTCTTGTGAGTCCATAGAATTAGACTTCGCAGGAGGCGGAGAAACAGCTTGCTTCCTTTTATTTGAGTGGTTAGATAAAGATTTAGATTCCATGTTGTAATACAGAGAGATATATAGTAATAATGAGTGACTTGAGTGTTGAAATAATTAACAACAGGTCAAACTGAAGATATTTATGGCTCTTATAACAGTTATATATATAAGCTGAGGGGAAGCACAGCAAAAAGAGTTTAAATAAAGTTCTAGTATTGAAGAAGGAAAAAATCCCCTTTAAAATTAATGAATAAGGGATTCAGGAAGCCAGGTTAAACAAAATCCCTTTAAGGGGGCAGCAAACTTCTCAGAAGGGGAGGTGTTGAGGGAGAAATGCCCGACTCCACCTCACTCCACACCGAGCCCAGCAGAAGAAAGGAGCCTCAGATGAGGAGATCAAAACAGAGCCTACCGCACTACACAGACCCTCATGAAATGCCTCCAAATCGCTCCTGCAGCCTGTCCCCAGAACAAAGAAGGTCTGCCACTGGAAACCGCTCCCCACAAGCTCCTCTATTGGCAGAAAACGACCGTCGATAAGGCAGGTGAGCACGGAGCTCAGATAGCGGCGGCCATCTTGGTTCGCGCGCGCTGCCGTCTCCCAAAGCAGGACAGTATTGAATACTTTGTAAACCTTTCACATAGAAAATCAGGTCTGTAAAAACCATAGGTCAATAACTCATAACAATATTTATATAGGGATAGTCTCTGCAATATGTCCTTCTAACTTTGGAACAAATTAATTAATTAGTATAGAATATGGTATAATAACACTCTTGCTCCTAGAAAATGTGTGCTTCAAATTACATATAGATAGGTTGATGTAATCATACATCAACACCTGCTAAAATTAAAAAGGTGCTCCCTTTTCAGAAAATATGCACTAGTCATTTTCGGATTTAGTATACTAAAAGCCCTTGTGTGAAAGAAAGTGGTTGCCAAAGATTAAAACACTACCTTATTCTTGTCAAGCAAAATAAATATGACTTTCAGGCTCAGTGCAAGTCAATGCGGATAGTTCATTCAAAATGTCCTTACTTAATGGATCCTGTCTACAGGCACAGACTGTGAAATTAATGAAAAACACATCTAGTGGAAAATATGGTCTTTGCCCAGTGTCATACGCTTGGGTTCACTTTGCTAAAACCGGTAACAAGGGAAAGTTACTTTTTTTTTCCAGAACCTATGCCATTCATCATAGGCAGTGCATACTAGAAATATTTCACAAAATAACGGGGCATATTAGCAAGACCCACGTTAAAATTATCGCCGTTTTAGCGGCAGGAAACTGCCGCTAAAACGGCGATAATGGGCTTGCTAATATGCGTTATAGAATTCCAATAGAAGCCCAGGTTAGATGTGCAGGACATCTAACCTGGGCTTCTATTGGAATTCCATAACGCATATTAGCAAGCCCATTATCGCCGCTTTAGCGGCAGTTTCCTGCCGCTAAAACGGCGATAATTTTAACGTGGGTCTTGCTAATATGCCCCAATGATTTTGCCAAGTGCAGTAACAAGCAGAACAGTTAATTTTATCTGCCATGAGCCAAACCAAAATCTATGTCAGCTTCTAAATCTTTGTGGATAAGGCAATAACTTTGGAATTAATTAGAATCTGGCATAGTTACAGGTATTTTGTCAAATGCTATGTGCGCCAATGAATGCACACTAGTTCAAATTTAACACACACAAGTCAAGGTTATTTTGGTGTTGTGGACAGTATTGAATTCATAATTTTAAGAAGCGGATTTGCTGTTTTGCCCAACAGTTTCAAGTTTAATGAAAGCGGATATACACTTCTAGCAGATTTTGCATCCAGGATTTGAAAGAGGTATCAGATTTCAAATTCAGTTTCAACTTGAGAAGCATGTGTAAAGATGTGGCTATCAATTGAAAATACTAGTAACACTTGGAATAAAACAAGCACATGGCCCAAATTCTTTTCTACCAGCTTCCATGAAAATAGATTCATTTTTCTTGTCTACGTGTGTGTAAAAACAGTACGTGACATGAGTCGATACAGCCTAAAGGTGTCTTTAATTCTCCTTAGGTCAGGCTAGAACCTCTTTAACTCATGTAACAGCAGAAAAAAATGAGATTACAGAGGGAGGCTTTCATCACTGATTAGAGTAGTTATGTATTTTGCATTCTGTTTAATGCGTGGGGGTAAAAAGTAAAGTGCTTACGGAGCATCCCTGACACAAATGATGCTCCTAGTCTTCCCTGTGATGTTGGTGCACATCCACAGCAGGGACCGCTGCAAAAACCACATCTAGCAGCACATCAGGAACATCAGCAGCCGCAGCCGCTGCCATGACTGCCTTCCATTGACAGCAATTTGGGTATTCTTTTTTCAAATTCTGGATCATGTATCCCTCACTTGGAATTAGCAAAACAGAAGTTCGTAAGATCTATTGAGGCCTTGTTCAGGTTTGCAAGTAAGGTAGGGAATAAGCCTACCTGAGAAAAGCTCCAACTCTATAAGAGTAAATGTATTCCAGTAGCTACTTATGGAGGAACTCTTTGGGGGACGGGGGGTAGGGGGAAACACTATGCTACAAATTCAGGAAAATCTCTTCATGGCTAGGCTTGCGGTACCTCTCACAATAACTTCCGTAATCATTCACAGGGAATTAGATATGAATTTTATGAAGGATATAATTGATTTGAGTGTGATAATTGGCTAGAATAACATCTGGAGCAAAACAGGTACAAAATTCTCCAGAGCAGTCATCACTGATTGCCTCACCCGTGAGCACTATAAGAAGGTTCCCTGGGTGGCTCAGGTTGATAGGCTAATGCAGGAAATTGATGTGGACTTTAAAATTAAAAATCCAGCCATTATTTTACAGTATGGAAAGAATTAAATAAAAGCCATTTTTATGAATAAACGAGTAGCCATGAGAGAGACCAAGGAAAGACAGAAAGTTTCAGTAACGACATTCCTTGATGGACCTATGCGACCAGGATTTCAAGGATACCTCGTAATGGTTTCTGATGTCCAAAAATGATTTTATCTTACAAGGCTCCGAATAGGCATTGTACACCGTCTTGTGGCTATCCCGAAAAGACACGTGTGGTCTAAACAACTTACTAGATGCCCATGCGACGGAGTTTCTGCCCAAACAACAATGCATTTTATTTTATTCTGTAAATTCAATTGCACTCTCAGGAAACGTTTATTGTGTCCAGTACTACAATTTGAGGATTTTTTAGCTCATCAGGATGCGTACAAATTTCTATGCAGCCTTGACTCTGATTTTATTTGCTCTGCTTTTACATTATTTATTAGTGGTGTTATAAGAGAAAGGAAAACTTTATCCTTGGACGATAAACTGGTATATAAATATGATAAATGTATCTGAAATTATCATTTTGTCCTTTTAAAAAGTGTATACTCTTTTTATTACATGTTTTTTATTGCTGATATTGCATATTTTAGTAAGAAATTTATGAATGTATTTTAATTATATTTGCTTTTATGATTATCAAATTTGAAATTGAATAAAGCTTTTCGACTCAACAGCAATGGCGAGTTTAAGAATATACAACTTCATCAAAGTAAGACTTGTGTATGATTGCAGTTTCAGACTTTAATTTGTACAACTTCTTTATTGAACCTCTCATGAAATTGGCCCTTTAGTACTATGCGAATTGAGCAGGCTACTTTATTGTAACTTTCACCGTGCATGTTTAATAACTTTTATGGACGAACACACTATTGAGGTTCACCGTTAAAGCTTTACACTTCTTTAACGTTTACTCCAATTGAGCTTCCCATTACTTTGAAACTTATTGAGCGAAGAGCTTCGTTTAAATCTGGATACTTGCCAGGCATGCTCCTTAAGGATTAGCGACAGACACACTTTTTTTACCATTTCACACACACTATGCATGTTTCGTACCACTAATCCCGCATGGACTTTGGTCGTTTTCTTCGTTTTGTTTATTTTAATTTTGATATAAAAGGTGCGAGCACCTACCACAGGATGCATTAATTCTGGCACACACAATGCACATTTCTTATCACTAAATCACCACCCGTCTCTTGAAATACCGCACATGGGTACTCCAACCAACGGGCACAATTCCTTTATTAGTGTTATGTACATCATGCACCAGGTCATTATTTCCCTTAATGATCTCAACAGAATTTCACTACATGGCACTAAATATTATCTGGTGACGGACATTCTTCATTAAGCCATAACAGTTCGTTTCTCACTTCATATCACCGAATTGTCTTTCCAGAACTGAACATCCCCTGAAGATGGGCTATTCATGCCCGAAATGCATTGGGATTGTTTAACCAGATGATTTGTTTCATTGATTTGTCCACCAACTAACTCGTCTATGAAAAGTTACCACCTCAAAATGTAAATATACATGAATGAAGAAATTCGTGATTGAATAAAATCAGCAAGATAATCAAATTGAATTTTAACCAAGATTGATAAACCGAATACCTTTCAGAAACGGGAACCGAACCGTGCAACTAGGGGACGCTTCAGTAGGGGGAGCACTATTTCCTCATCACTTGAGACACGCTTTTGATCAGAAAGCGATACCCTACTGCACCAAAGAACCTAACAAACAACATCACCACTGATACAAATTCCTCTAATTTCGGAATGCGTGAACCTTCTCAATTATGACTGCAGAAATCACAGCGGTGACACCAGCTGCCAACAAAGCACCAATCGGAGCAACTACAATGGCTGGCAAAATAACCACCATCACAGAAACAACCACAAATGCAAGCACTGCAGGCACCACAGCAGTGACTGCATGTTTCATGACAGCAGTGACCGCAAAAGCAATCAAAGCTGCAACAGTGGTAGGGATCCAAGGGGAAACAACCTTTAGAACGCATGCATTACATCGCATGCCATTAGATTGCGGTTTTTACAACGAAAGTCGTTACAACGACTTGCACTGGAGGGCGCTATAGGACAAGGAGTAGTTTAAATTACTATCCAACACCTTCCCTACTGTACGTAGGCTGGAGTTGGAATAGTAAATTAAACTACTCCTAAGTCCAGCGCCCTCCAACGCAAGTCGTTGTAACGACTTGCGTTGTTAAAACCGCGATCTAATGGCATGCGATGTAATGCATGCGTGGTATCGTCATACATCCGGATCCAAGCAGCGACCACAGTGAGCCACAATCCTAGCCACAAAAACTGTCACCATTGCCATCACCACAGTATGAACGATAACTGCAACAAAAAATGCAAGCACAGCAGATACCACAACAGTGATGATAGCTTCCACAATAGCAGGAACCACAGCAGTGACCACTGGAGTAACCAGAGTTCCCACTCTGACAGGGACAACAACAGCAATCACAGATGTAACCACCTCAAAGACTGCAGCTGCTACCACTGCATGAACAACAGCAGACGCTACAGCAACAACCACAATTATTACCTCTGCTGGGCTACAGCAACATCTACCACCACAGCAGAAGTCAAAGAACCAACAACAGCTGTCATGACAGCATTAACCCAAGCTGCTGCAAGAACGGCAACCACAGCAGGGACCACATCAGTGACTATCATGGCATCAGCAGCTATCAGCACAGGAGGAATCATATCAGCAACCATTGCTGAAATCACAACAGGGACCAGAGCAGCAACTACAAGTCAATCATAACATAGGCAATAGTAGCAACAGCTGCCAGCAAGAGAGGGACAAAGCCAATGATACAGTTGTAACCACATCACCTACCATAACACAACAACAGCTCCTGCCATAGTAGCTACAATGACTGCCAGTATAGCAGGGACCACAGCAGCAACCACAGTGGTAACCACAACAGGGACCCCAGCATCTAATGAAGCTGCCAACATACCAGCAACAATTGCAGTAACAAGCGGTTTTACCACAGCAGGGTCCACAGCAGTAATAACAGCTATTGCCACAGCCACTATTACAGTATCAAAACAGCTGCAACAATAGATGCAAATAGAGGGACAAAATCAGTGGCAACAGCCTCCACCACAGCTATAACGATAGCAGGGATCAGGGCATTGACCACAGTTGCCTTCATGACAGCGAAAACAGCAGTAACCAGAACTGTAACCACAGCAAAGACAACATCTGCCAGTACAACAGGGACAACAGCCCAGCTGTGTGGGAGCTGAATTTTGGACATCCAATTAGTGAACAGCAAGCTGAGTATCCTGTAGGTCCGAGATCTACCTCCGACTACATGGTTCTGAGTGAATGTGCCTTGGTGTGAGATGTCTAGGGTGTGGGAGAAACTTAAATAACCATAACGGAGTTCCTATTGTAACCGTCAACACAGTTGGCTCACCCACATTGTGCATGAGAATGTGTTCAGCCTAGTGATCTTGGTGCACCCGCACATAGAAACAACTCTAGTCCCCCATCTGACTACCTTAAAGCTTTGCACATAGATCTTATTTGGATACCTAATTTGTTGCGGTGGGCTCTTTAATCCTTTGGTTGGCGGGTTACTGGGCCTGCTTAACCTGTCCAGGGGCCACACACTGACCAGTCCCCTATTCCTGATCCTTAACGAACAAGAGTGCTGCAGCCAGCATTTGCCCAGAGCTGCTGCGGGATTCTTACTGTCAATGCTGGCTTCAGCACACAGACCCAAGTAGCCAGTGTACATGTGCTTCTGACCAGCAGAACCTAATGAAAGCTAGCAGGTGCACCAGTAGGGTTATGGTTCTCTACTGAAGGGGAATACAGTGACATGTTATAGCTAGCAGGTACCTGGGCAAGAATCCTTCTAATAGTGAGAATTACCACTGATGGTGGGAAGGCCTGTGCTTAAGTTAGCACTTAGGAACGCAATAATCAACGATTAATAAATCACTGTCCAGTCAGTGTTTCTTCTTATAAAAAGAAAAATACTTTTTTACACCACTATTAAAGACTATGCACACATCTACAAATATATACAGAATGACAGGTGAAAATGCTTATGGTGACACCCATAAAAGAGACTCACAATCAACAAGGGCGAACACTAAAGACAGGTCAGGTAAACCCCTAAATGTACTTCTGTGGATCGATTCTGTGGTGGGGGATGTTACCCCACATGACTAGTCCTCAGAAGTTCCAGGGGAGTTTTCTTCTCCAGGGTCACAGCAAGTCCACCCTTCAGCTGTTCCCCAGAGAGGAGTGGGCAGCTCAGTGCCACTGGCCCTGGAGGCATAGGTCCAAATGGTACAAGTCCAGAGTGTCCCACCACTCCAGACAGCGGTTCATCCACAAGGGGTCCATTCGTCCTCATGTCCTGCATATTTCATTCCTTCTCAAAGTATCTCCATTGTGCAAGAAAGTGATCACCTCTGCTCAATCCAAACATGATACATCATCAATCTAGCCCTGCCCCATCTCTCCTGCACAGCATTTTGGGACTTTTCACTGTTTAGCGCCTGGGTTGCCAGATCCCTCCACAGCCCGCTCTCTTATCTTCTCCCTCCCCCTGTGATTTTCGGACGGGCGTGCCCAGTCAACTGTGGGGAGGCCGTGTTAGAAGTCTCTGCCCATTCACGTTGCTGTCTAGTTCCTTTCAGAGGCATGTTTTCCACCCTTGTCTCCTCCATTAAATCATGCCATCCATAGCTTCCACAGGTCGCCGTAGAATCCAGGAGGAAACTGTAATTGCTACAACAAAAACCTCGATCCTCGGAGATCCTGCACGAAGAACAGCTTCTGTGACTAGAATAACTCCACATGCCTCGGAGTTACTTCATTTCCCCTGCTTTCGTGGTTTGCAACAATGTATCTCCGAAAACAATCCACCTGGGAGGGAGATGCTTGTTAGACGCGCTACTCAGTTGCCCTCTTGCTTTCTTTGTCCGTATCAACTTCTCAACACATAACTATTCAGCTCAGCTCTCGACATTTCAATGTCCTAATACACAGCCTCTGCCTTTCTCTTTCCCCTGCTTGTCAAATCTATATTAATTAGGCAGAGGAAAGCGAAAGACAGAGGCCATACAGGGGGACACGCTCAGCCTTCACCCTTCCCTCCTCCTTCTGTAGCTCAGTGTCACTTGGACTTCAGAAGGAAGGAGGGGTGAATGCTGCTCAGCTCCGGGTCTCCCTGGCTTGGCTGACCTACAAAAAGTAGTTTAGCCAAGCCAGGGAGAACCAGGGGCTAACTTCAGCCCCCTTTCACCAGCTCTTGCTGTGAATGTTCAACAGCTAACAGCCGTGACCCTGCACGCGGAGGTTAACTGTAGAACGTTTATAGCAAGAGCTGTGAACAAAGGCTTCGGAGCCGAGGGGGATTTCGACCCCAGGGGCGTTGTGAGCCCACGCTTTAGCAGCTACAGCAGGGGTGGGGTTTATATGGGCCTCTTTAATCTGCAACTTGGCAGATAAAAGCTCATAATTAACATGAGCAGGATGGGCTTATAGAAAAGGAAAACAAGGACGAAAGAGTGGATGCATGAGTGGGTGAAAGGATAGGTGAGTGAAAGGATGGATGAGTGGGTGAAAAGATGAGTGGGTGAAAGGATGGGCATGCAAGGATAGATGGAAGGGTGGGTTGTAGGCGAAAGGATGAATGCATGGTTGGGTGAAAGGATGGGTAGTTAAAAGGATCAATGGATGAAATACTGAAGGATAAGTGGGTGAAATAATGGGGTATGAGTGGGTACATAGATGGGTGGATGAGTGGGTGAGAGGATGTGTGTGAAAGGATGATTGGGTAGATGAAAGGATGGCAAAGTGAATGGAAAGATGGATGGATGGGTAAATAGAAATATGAGACACTAGATGGATGGATGTGTGGGTGAAAGGATGACAGAGTAAATGGAAATCAGTGAAGATGGAATGGAATCTTAGAGAATGGATTGATGGATGGATAGCATAGTAAATGGAAATTTACGAGTATGGATGGATGGCAAAGTAAATGGAAATCTGAGAGGATGGATGGATGAATGAATGAATGGATGGATGGATGGACAAAAGGATCTATTGATGGATGGCTAAGTCAAATGATGGCTATATGGGTGAACGGATGTATGGACAGATGCATGCATAGACTATTTATGTGTGATCGGATAGATGGATGAAATAGCCAATAGATGGATGGAACAGCAAAAGATTAAATGATGGATGAAAGAATGAATGGATGAAAGAATTTAAAGGTGAAATGGTGGGTATCAATAGGTAGATGGAAGGGTGAAAGGATGGATCGATAGATGCTTGGATTGAAGAGAAAAGGGAGATCTTCTAGAGAGGTTGAGGCTCACTTGTTTCACATGCTTAGTGCCATCAGAGCTTTGGTTCCAAGTGGGGGGTCTTTTATTTTCTGGCTACTCTCTTGTTCAACCCTCGGGTCCGAGAGGCCTTTGTTTCTCTATTTAGAACATTCTGCTTTCATGGGGTGGAATGTTCTAATAGCTTTATAGCCTGCCATAGCTGGTCTATACTGGCCCTTAAAGACCCACTCCCTTGTTAAAGGCCTGAACCGAACACTGGATTGGGCCTTTAATGGCTGGTATAGTCCAAACCGGCGGGCTTTAAAGCTATATTAACATTAAATGAATGAACTCTCAGCAGAAACTTGTCCATCTATGTTTGCTACTCAGATCTCTTAAACATATTCCAGAAAAAGATTGACAACAGACACTAATAAATAAAATATAATGCTTCAGGCCACAAATATTTAATAAATTAACAAATATTAGGAAATGTAAGATGGATAATCTTCTTCGATATTAACAAAGGGCAAAGCAATTGGACTAGAAGGCAAATTCACAAGAAAGGAATTGCTCCATTTGTTACACAATAATGCACTCATCCTGATCACTGCAGATTGCTGAAAGGATCTGTAAGATAATTATTATAATGAGAAGTGTACAAAATGCGATTCGGTAACTCTTTATCAAATCACATTTTGCATTTGTGATTCGGTATTTGTAAGGGGCGAGTTTTGGGCGTCCCTTCCAAATACCAAATAGGTATGGCATGTATTAGTTTTGCGACCGAACTCCAGTTGCAAAGCAGTAATACTTTACCCCCAGTTTAAGACTGGTGGTGACCCATTAACAAAGGGGAAGGGCCCCCCAAGGGACTCCTTTCCCTTTGAGAATGTAAATTCAATTATTTTTTAAGAGCAGCAATGGTCCCACAGACCACTGCCTACTCTTAAAAATGAAACTTCAAGGTTTCATATTTTCTTTTTCAATGCATACTTTTCTCCTTTAAGGAAAATGGGCTGCATTTTTAAAAAAAAGATTGCTTTATTAAAAAGCAATCACAGACATGGTGGTCTGCTGACCTCAGCAGACGACCATCCCTGTAAAGGTTGTGATTCCTAGTGGGTCGCAAACTGCAACCCACCTGTTAGAAACGGGTAGCGTGGTGCAGAGCGGGCGGGCCAAACTCCGGAGGAAATGTGTAAAGCATCCGCGCAGCACTCACAGGCGACACACCAGGCACACTACAAAAAGAGACCCCACACCGAGTTAGGTGAAAACAGCATATGTATTATGCCAAAACACATTAGGATATTATCACAGGTAAGAACACGGTGCCAACTGACACCCAGCAATCATTTACATGGGGTTATTTACAGGGCAGGGCCAATCGGGCCGCTGCCAAAATCATCACCAGGCATAAACAGGGAAAATGAAAGTCAGTAGTAATATAGGTATAACGTCTGCCTTAGCAGAAATGCGTTAGGCATGAAACTACAGCCTCCTCCCAGTAGCCCGAAAGCATGAATCACAGGCCCATTATGCATAAAAGCATTTGTATAAATCACCATGGCCTAAATCAGGATAGGCATAAGCACAGTATGCAAACATCGGGTATAAGAAACTTCATTAGCATAAGTGCAGTGTCATTAGGCAGGAAACCATCAGTGCATGACATTCCTATTGGGCATGGAATCAGCCGGCACGCCTAAATCACCTTATATATGTGTAAAGCATATGAGGCATAACAACATTAATAGTGGGCACAACCCCATGAACAGAAGGCCTCCTCTGCAAGCAGGAATCACCTTTTGACCAACTCAGCAGCATCCACCTTAGGGGGGAAAACATTAGGCATAACCAATACCTCAGGCATGACATATGAACCATGTCCTGCGCGACATTAGGCCTCAACCTCAGCAGTGGCCTAGAAGGGAAACATCCTTGCATAATCAGGAACATGGAGCACATTAGCATAGAAGCCTGAACCATGAGCATGGAAACACATTAGAGCCTCATAACAGCAATGGATCATGGGAGGCAACAGGCCTCGCAAGGATAACCACAGCGTGCCCCAATCGGAGGCACAACACTCTGAAACTGGCCCTAGGCCACCTGGCCTCTCTCAGGGACTTAAGTGCCCTATGTCCCGCAGAGTCAGGGCTGGCTGCACGGGCAGCAGAAGTAAGAGTGCGCAAAGCGCTGGGGCAGGAGGGACTCTCACTCCTCTCTCCTGGGAAGTAAAATGCCCCCCAATACAATGCAGCTGCCGGTGCTCTCGTAGGGCAGCTGGCAATCAGGCCCAAAACAGCACTGGCACTAAACGTGCCGGGGAAGCCCAACTTGGACTCCCAAAACAACAAGGCCCCAGTAGATGCAGCTGCCCACTGTCCGGCGGGGCAGCTGGGTACAGTCCAGTCAATGCCGGCACAGTTGGAGCCCCTTCTCTGGGACTCTGTAATCAAAAATGCCCCCCACTGGGGTTTTTAAAACAATATCCTGCCCAACGTTGCAGCGACCCGCAACTGCGACGTCGCTGTGTAGCCCCCGGGGCACTGTGGCCCAGTCCATAGGGGGGAGCCCCACGGGGGCTTTAAAACAAATGCGGCCCACAAGAAAAACGTGGCAGCGGTCCGCAACTGTGGCACCGCTGTGCAGCCCAACGCGGGAGAGGGATGAAGGGTAGCTGCCCGCAGCCACCCGGGGCAGCTGCCTGGCCAACCAGCGAAATATCGGCGGCCCCTCCCTGGGCCCCGGGGGCCTCAGGCACCGACAATGTGCCTCGGCCGGCCCCCGGGGGTCGGAACACGCAGCCCCCACTCACCGGCTCTCGGGGTAGGCTCCTTGGTCTCCTCCGGGGCTGGCAGTCGCTCCCTTCTTCACCCGGTCCCTCTCCGGGGGCTGGGACTTCAGCAAGGAGCCTGCGAGGCTCCGGACGTCTTCCGGTGTGGGGCCAGCACGGGGTAGGCTCCCGCCTGGCTTCTCTCCACACGCGGGGCTCCCTCATCACCACGGGAGCCCCGCCACGCCACCGCTGGCTTCCGGCTTCCTCCTTGCAGGCCGGGGCTTCCAGCGCTCCTTCCGGCCCCGCCCACAATCAGGCCGAGTTGCCTGGCTTCCTGGTCAGGTCGGCACTCTTGTCACCAGCACCAATCCTAGCGCGGCTCCCCTCTGACGTCAGCGGGGGAGCCCGCGCGGCGCTTCAGGACTTCCGGGCCGGCGGCGGTGAATTCGCCGATTCCTTCTCTCGGCGGCAATGCGGGGTGGGCACCCGCTTTTCAGCATACACGCGGGGTAGGCTCCCGCTATTTTTCCAAGCATGAATGCTGGGTAGGCACCCTCGACAGTTTTACAACATCAGCTCTCCCAGGCAACACTCGGGGTGGGCTCCTGCCGATTTCAGGCACGCAGGGGACAGCCGCTCCTCACCTCCTTCTGGGGCACAGTTGTAGCACTCACGAGGTGCTAGAGTCCTCCCAAGTCCAGGGTCCCACAGAATAGAGGGGTGCTCTGGCAGCACAGCGCTGCGGGTGTCAGCTCCTCACCTCCTGGGCAGTAAGATACAGCGCTCTTCTTCTCCAGGTGCTAGCCAGCAGGCAGGGCACAGTTGTGGCGCTCACGAGGCGCTAGGGCAGGAGAGCATCAGGCACTACTGAGCAAGATCAGTGGTCAGTGGGCACTCATCAGTACAGGGCCGCAGTTCCTAGGAACAGTCATCCCCCATAAAGTGGCACTCCTCCTGGGTCAGCAGTCTTCACTCCAGAAGCGGGCTCTCACTAGCCCTGTGGACAGCGGAGGGGTACAGATGGGCTCAGGGGCCAGCACACAGGCCCTTGCGGCGGTACCTCCTGGCAGAGTGTCCCCTCGCAATCAAGTCCACGCACAGTCTGAGCACATGGCATCCCAGCTCCGTTATTTATACACCCCTCACCCCACCTACCAGAAAGGGCTGGAAGCTTCTGGAAGGTTCCCTGGGGAACCGGTCCCAACTGCTTTAGGGGGAGGTGTAGGGCACCCTGGGTGCCAGGTTTCCCTCCAAAAGCTGGGGGTGCTGGGAAACAAACGACTAGACTGGTAACCCACCTCTGGCAGGCAGGCACAAGCACACAGCCATGGCGTCCATTTTAAAAGTAACATTTTACAAAGGTGCATTTCTACAATGGTGGAAATAAAGGTGCGTACACCATTGCACAGCATTTATTATTTTCAGTTCAGACACACCATGTCAGTAAAAAGGCTAGGGGGAAAAGCGAAAAAATTTAGGACAATAAGGGCCAAGTCCAACACAACCCCCTCCCAGCCAAAAGCCAGGGTAGACCGATCAATGCCTTGATGGGTTTCCCAACTTGGGGCGAGAAAACGTAGACGCGGGCCCGCAACTGCAGGGGCACCCACAGGTTCTCCGCCACTCTGGAACCCGGTGGTTCCCTCTCTCAAACCTCCCTGGACCAACTAAGCCACCCCACTGGTGCTCCCTAGTTGTCCGCGGCCAGGACCAGGCACTAGGCTGTCCAGATGTCTCTGGCCCTTGCTGTCTCACAGAGTGGGGGGCAGTAGCCCCAGGCCGGTAGTACCCGTTGGCCACTCTCCTTCTCCTCCTTGCAGTTCCAAACTGCCACTGGTCCACCCACCTGGGGTCCGCACCCTCAGGCTGACCAGCAGACAGGGGCGAGGCTCTCCTCCCCCTACCTCTCCTTCTGGGGTTCCGCCCTCTCCTCCTATGCGGGGCACCCTCAGAACACCACTCTCTCACTCGCCCAGGGTCGTGACCCTGCATCCGATCCACCAACCCAGGGTCTAAACCCTTAGGTTGCCCCAGTGCCAGAGGCGAGTCCTCCCTCCCTCTGCACCCCCTCCCAGAGTTCTGCACCCTCCCAACTGGAGTAGTACCCCTGGAAGACAACTCCGGGGGGACACTGCTTACAGACGTCCCTCCCGCCAGGTCAGGCAATACCTGAACCGGGCCTCCCAACCCAGGATCAAAGCCCTGTGGTTGAGCTGGTGCCAGAGGCGAGTCCTTCCTCCCTCTGCACCCCCTCCCAGAGTTCCGCACCCTCCCACCTGGAGAAGTACCCCTGGAAGTCAAACCGGTAGGGACCCTGATGGCAGGTGTCCCTCCCTCCAGGTCAGGCAGTCCCTGAACCTGGCATCCCAGCCCAGGATCTAACCCCTGTGACTGAGCAGACCCCAGAACCCCTGGAGCTCTGAATACAGACGCCCCGGGTTCTCCTGACACTAGGGGATCCCCTTCCAAGGATGGCCTATTGGGACAGCTCAGGCTCCCAACCTGGGGCTCCCTTATGGAACACTCCAGGCCCTGAGACTGCGGTTGGGGCACCTCGGGACACCTCCCCGTCTCACTCCTTCCTGTAGATAGGACGTGAGGCCCTACAACCCTCTCACTACCCTGGGACCTAGCTGGGCTACTCTGCACTCCTCCCCCCTCCCGGGGTGGGAAGATCCCTGAGCCACTCCCTTCTGGATCACTCCCCAGTGCCTCCTCAGACACTCTGGCGCTCACCCAGAGGTCTGCCTCCCTTGCAAGCTCCCTGGGGTCGGAGAGCCCACACTGCAACAGGTGTTGGCGCAACCTGGGAAAACAACTCCTGAGCACGTGCTCCCTGATAATCAGATGGAACAGCCCTTCCCAATCGATCACCGTGCCACACACCATCCACTCCTCCAGTGCGGTCCAACACACGTCCACATACTCCCCCAAGACTGATGGGACAGTTTCTTGCCGCCCCTAAATTCCAACCTGCCCCCTCCTCCTGGGGATCAGGCACCATCTTCCGGGCTCTGGGAGTGGGACTTCCCACACTGGAATCACTCTCGCTGCCACCACTGGATCCCACCCTCACTGGTGAATCCAGACTCCTGAAACCACTCTCAGGGGACAACCTACCCTCCTGAGCTAGTCTCTTTCTAGCGAAGGACCTCTCTGCCTCCGCCATCCTTTCCTGTGCTAGGACCCTTTCGGTCTCTAGCATTTTCTCCTGCACCCTCAGCTGCGCTAACTCCTTGGCATGCTCTAACCTGAGCCTCTCCAAAGCCAGCTGGTGCTCCCTCTCTTCCCTCCTATCCACCCACTCTTCTGGGGACAGGGAAAGGGGTGGGGCAGTGCCCCCGGGACTGGACCCAGCACGGGACTCCCTGTCTATGGTGTCCTCCTTAGCTACTGGCGCCCCCGCCCCGTCATCTTCTTCCTCCTCAGTGTCCCCACCCTCCAGGGTTATGGACTGGGCACCCTCACTCTCCTCCTCACAATCGAGGTCCTCCTTCGGGTCTCCACCTAGTCCACCATTTCGATATGTGGAGGGGTAATCTGACAGGTCCCCACAGCGCTCTAAAGGTTCCCCCCTTTTTAGGGCCTCATAGAGGTACAATTTCCTGCGGATGTTGCCTACTGTGGGTATCCATCTCTCTCTGCAGAGGTCCATCACCTCCTGCTCAGTGTACTCCACAAGGTCATCCTCATTGTAGGTTAACCCCATCCTAGCGAGATACACCTGGGATACACCCCCCTCCAGTGCAACAGGGGAACACAATTCAAAAACAACACTTTCAGGAGGAAAGCACAATCAGGAAAAATAATCCCCAAAACCTGTGATTATTTTACATTCTCAGTTTGCAGTGCAACCCGTTGTCGCTGTGGTACTGCGCAAACACAAGTCCTATCCCACCGCTGCCACCAATGTTAGAAACGGGTAGCATGGTGCAGAGCGGGCGGGCCAAACTCCGGAGGAAATGTGTAAAGCATCCGCGCAGCACTCACAGGCGACACACCAGGCACGCTACAAAAAGAGACCCCACACCGAGTTAGGTGAAAACAGCATATGTATTATGCCAAAACACATTAGGATATTATCACAGGTAAGAACACGGTGCCAACTGACACCCGGCAATCATTTACATGGGGTTATTTACAGGGCAGGGCCAATCGGGCCGCTGCCAGAATCATCACCAGGCCTATACAGGGTAAATGAAAGTCAGTAGTAATATAGGTATAACGTCTGCCTTAGCAGAAATGCGTTAGGCATGAAACTACAGCCTCCTCCCAGTAGCCCAAAAGCATGAATCACAGGCCCATTATGCATAAAAGCATTTGTATAAATCACCATGGCCTAAATCAGGATAGGCATAATCACAGTATGCAAACAGCGGGTATAAGAAACTTCATTAGCATAAGTGTAGTGTCATTAGGCAGGAAACCATCAGTGCATGACATTCCTATTGGGCATGGAATCAGCCGGCACGCCTAAATCAAGTTATATATGTGTAAAGCATATGAGGCATAACAACATTAGTAGTGGGCACAACCCCATGAACAGAAGGCCTCCTCTGCAGGCAGGAATCACCTTATGACCAACTCAGCAGCATCCACCTTAGGGGGGAAAACATTAGGCATAACCAATACCTCAGGCATGACATATGAACCATGTCCTGCGCGACATTAGGCCTCAACCTCAGCAGTGGCCTAGAAGGGAAACATCCTTGCATAATCAGGAACATGGAGCACATTAGCATAGAAGCCTGAACCATGAGCATGGAAACACATTAGAGCCTCATAACAGCAATGGATCATGGGAGGCAACAGGCCTCGCAAGGATAACCACAGCGGGCCCCAATCGGAGGCACAACACTCTGAAACTGGCCCTAGGCCACCTGGCCTCTCTCAGGGACTTAAGTGCCCTATGTCCCGCAGAGTCAGGGCTGGCTGCATGGGCAGCAGAAGTAAGAGTGCGCAAAGCGCTGGGGCAGGAGGGACTCTCACTCCTCTCTCCTGGGAAGTAAAATGCCCCCCAATACAATGCAGCTGCCGGCGCTCTCGTAGGGCAGCTGGCAATCAGGCCCAAAACAGCACTGCACTACACGTGCCGGGGAAGCCCAACTTGGACTCCCAAAACAACAAGGCCCCAGTAGATGCAGCTGCCCACTGTCCGACGGAGCAGCTGAGTACAGTCCAGTCAATGCCGGCACAGTTGGAGCCCCTTCTCTGGGACTCTGTAATCAAAAATGCCCCCCACTGGGGTTTTTAAAACAATATCCTGCCCAACGTTGCAGCGACCCGCAACTGCGGCGTCGCTGTGTAGCCCCCGGAGCACTGTGGCCCAGTCCGTAGGGGGGAGCCCCACGGGGGCTTCAAAACAAATGCGGCCCACAAGAAAAACGTGGCAGCGGTCCGCAACTGCGGCACCGCTGTGCAGCCCAACGTGGGTGAGGGATGAAGGGTAGCTGCCCGCTGCCACCCGGGGCAGCTACCTGGCCAACTAGCGAAATATCGGCGGCCCCTCCCTTGGAGAGGGGCCTCAGGCACCGACAATGTGCCTCGGCCGGCCCCCGGGGTCGGAACACGCAGCCCCCACTCACCGGCTCTCGGGGTAGGCTCCTTGGTCTCCTCCGGGGCTGGCAGTCGCTCCCTTCTTCACCCGGTCCCTCTCCGGGGGCCGGGACTTCAGCAAGGATCCTGCGAGGCTCCGGACGTCTTCCGGTGCAGGGCCAGCGCAGGGTAGGCTCCCGCCTGGCTTCTCTCCACACGCGGGGCTCCCTCGTCACCACGTGAGCCCCGCCACGCCACCGCTGGCTTCCGGCTTCCTCCTTGCGGGCCGGGGCTTCCAGCGCTCCTTCCGGCCCCGCCCACAATCAGGCCGAGTTGCCTGGCTTCCTGGTCGGGTCGGCACTCTCGTCACCAGCACCAATCCTAGCGCGGCTCCCCTCTGACGTCAGCGGGGGAGCCCGCGCGGCGCTTCAGGACTCCCAGGCCGGCGGCGGTGAATTCGCTGATTCCTTCTCTCGGCGGCGATGCGGGGTGGGCACCCGCTTTTCAGCATACACGCGGGGTAGGCTCCCGCTATTTTTCCAAGCATGAATGCACCCGCGACAGTTTTACAACATCAGCTCTCCCAGGCAACACGCGGGGTGGGCTCCCGCCGATTTCAGGCACGCAGGGGACAGCCGCTCCTCACCTTCTTCTGGGGCACAGTTGTAGCACTCACGAGGCGCTAGAGTCCTCCCAAGTCCAGGGTCCCACAGAATAGAGGGGTGCTCTGGCAGCACAGCGCTGCGGGTGTCAGCTCCTCACCTCCTGGGCAGTAAGATACAGCGCTCTTCTTCTCCAGGCGCTAGCCAGCAGGCAGGGCACAGTTGTGGCGCTCACGAGGCGCTAGGGCAGGAGAGCATCAGGCACTACTGGGCAAGATCAGTGGTCAGTGGGCACTCATCAGTACAGGGCTGCAGTTCCTAGGAACAGTCATCCCCCATAAAGTGGCACTCCTCCTGGGTCAGCAGTCTTCACTCCAGAAGCGGGCTCTCACTAGCCCTGTGGACAGCGGAGGGGTACAGATGGGCTCAGGGGCCAGCACACAGGCCCATGCGGCGGTACCTCCTGGCAGAGTGTCCCCTCGCAATCAAGTCCACGCACAGTCTGAGCACATGGCATCCCAGCTCCGTTATTTATACACCCCTCACCCCACCTACCAGAAAGGGCTGGAAGCTTCTGGAAGGTTCCCTGGGGAACCAGTCCCAACTGCTTTAGGGGGAGGTGTAGGGCTCCCTGGGTGCCAGGTTTCCCTCCAAAAGCTGGGGGTGCTGGGAAACAAACGACTAGACTGGTAATCCACCTCTGGCAGGCAGGCACAAGCACACAGCCATGGCGTCCATTTTAAAAGTAACATTTTACAATGGTGGAAATAAAGGTGCGTACACCATTGCACAGCATTTATTATTTTCAGTTCAGACACACCATGTCAGTAAAAAGGCTAGGGGGAAAAGCGAAACATTTTAGGACAATAAGGGCCAAGTCCAACACCACCTCATCAATATTAATAAGTTGGGTCGATATGTGACCTACAAGGAATCTCTAAATGAAGCTCAATGAGTTTCATCCATTAGGAATTCCGATTTCCTAATTGTGATTCAGAGAGAATCGTAATTAGGAAATCGGTATTCCTAATGTTTGTACATCTAGCCCAAAGATCTTTACACAAGGTTCAGATACTATGTCCAAATTTTCCATGATGTGCCTGGTTAATGAATTAATTCCAATGTTCATCTACGAAGTTTCGTTCCCATGATGCATGCCTTTTAACCCCCTACATTTCAGGACTTATTTATGTCCTCTTTCCTATAAATGCGAATTTTTAGAACCATTAGATACGCCTTCCAGTTCCAGAACTTGCATCACAAATATGGATCCAATCTTCTTTTGGCAGTTGTGGCCCTGTCCAAGTCGCATGTGAATGTATGGCCAAGAATGCTGGCAAATTACATTCCTTTTGCCACTATGTCTTCATTTTTAAAGTTGATTCTATGTGTGGCTATGCCATAGCGTTTACGTCTAAAGTTAGCCCTACAAATGGTGTTGAATTTCACTATGATGAAGCATTAGCAATTTGTTCTGAAATCTCACGTCTAAACCTTTCTCCCTGAGTTTTTTTATCACTATGTTTTTAGTTTATTCTCATACATTTTTCAGCTGTTTTCTACCTAGCAATTCGTTTAGAATCATTTGCATATAGGAGGATTGGTACTGTGATTCTTTTTATTTTTGTCCTGCATAGTTTCATCAATGTCATTTGGCTATAAATTAAACAAGCCTGCAGACTGTTATATGCAAGCACTTGGCTGGGAAATGTGTTCCAAGCATGCGCTGGAGTTCTGTGTTCTGTTGGGAGTCTTGAGGGGGAAGCTGTGAACGCAGAGGCTGTGTACTGCCATCGGCTTGAGATTGGAATAAACCTTGCTGAAAGAATTAGGGCTTCTTCATTTGCATTTGGAACATAACAATTTTGGCAACAAGCTCAAGCCCAGAACCCACATGTGTTACACCGCAGGAGTCTATTGTGCAGCCCCAGTCATTCGTTCCAGCGCAAGCATGGTAAACGTTTATTATACGCTTACTCTCCTTACTACTCTAACCAACTTTATGATTAGACAGTCTGCAGCATTTCCACTTACCACAGAGGCAATGATCCTCTGATGAATCTTTCACCGCCGATAGCAGAGGTGTAAATTAGGGTACCCAAACACCATGCTAGCTGTCCAATGAGGACCATTAATTGACAGCTAACTCACAAATTTGAGATCAGATTTAGGTACAGCACTCTCATAACCATGCTGTAGAAATAAAGAATAGCAATGGCAAGACCCAACCTCCTGAAGAAGTTAAAACAGACTGGAATTATGCAGACCAAAAGTTCTGCAACAGCAACACAAAACAAAAGAAGTAATACCTGATGTTCTAACAGAGCTCGCTGATTTTCCATACAACGCATTTAAATAATTACTAAAATAGCACAGTTTAAATGGAAGAACCAACAAGACTCAATAATATACTCAGACAGATATTAGATTAACTTGGTTATTGTATTAAAGATTCAAAATCCATAGCAATAAGCAATCTTTTGAGAATTTCAGTTAACAATATCACAGCTTGCATCAAAGCGCCAACATTTAGGAAAGGCTTTATCGGATGGTTAGTATATAAATCAATTTACAGAGTTACAGAGTCCCACTACCATTAAGGCAGAAATATAGTTTGTTCGGCTAACAGCTCAAATCCTAAAGAAGAAGGGAAAGGGCTCTGTTTTAAATTCCATTAAGGGCGAGTCATTAACATAGAGCAAAAGAAATAAATGAAAATTAAATTGGAATGGTTCGGCAAAGAAGGTTTCAGTCCATCAGCTACTGATTGTAGCCTCTGCAAAGCAGTCCAAAAGTAAGAAGATAGTTCTCAAAAATCAATCAGTATAGCATCCTCTCGCAAGGGGAAAAGAAAAGTATAGCGCTGCCCCTCCTTTGGGGTTTCTTCTTTTATAAAGTTTCTAGCAAAGTTCCAGTGATGTAGCATCACACCACCATCGAAAGACTGTCATATGTTCAGATTTCCATAATGTCACCTAGAACACTTGGAACAGTAAGAGGCTTTCCCATGCTAGTAATGAGAAACTAGAAATTCCACATAGGCCTAACATCAGTGAAAATGAAATGCAAAGTAACCATCTATAGTAAATGCTGAAATTCTGTTCCCACAGGAATATTTCACTGTGAATGTTGAAGACACATTTAGGAATGTTGAAAGTTATACTTGTACTGAACAAATAAAGCAACATTTCAGTAGTTGTAAAAGGACCTTTGTATTAGGTCAGGGGAAAGGTCAACATTAGAGAGAAAGCATTTTCGAAAGAGCCTTTAAGTTAGCATTACACATTTCATATGAAATAAACTCTAAATCTTATATCAAATATAATGTGATAAAATCAACAAGGAATATGTAGAACTTCCCATCACATTATCACATGGAAATAGCTAACGTTAGAAATACCCTACTTGCGTAGAGCACCTTATGCATGTGCGCTACCTTTACAATGGTTGCGAAATTATTGGCATATCCAAAATGTTATGGACTTAGCAAAATGGTTTGAGGGAGGATGCCTTACTGCAGGTGACCTATACTGTAATGGGCCATTTCTTACACTCACCGAGGCGCAGGAATGCTTCGGTCTCCCAGACAGGCAATTTTTGGAATACGCAAAGATCTCTCACACCACACAGGAGATATGGACTACATTCCCAGAGGAACCAACGCAATCTCACACATTGATGGCAATTCTAGATCAAGGTACGCATAGGGGCTTGATCTCACTTCTGTATTGGGCACTTTAAGCTGACCGTGATGTTGATGTCTCTCACATTTGGGATAGATGGTTGACAGATCTGCCGACTCCACTCACAGATAGTGGGCCTGATTCACAGAACTAACTTATGTCAAAATCCTAAACTTACAACAATTTTGGTATTCACAGAATGAACTTACACATTTGGGTATTCACAGAATGAACTTACACATTTGGGTATTCACAGAATGAACTTACAACAATTTTGGTATTCACAGAATGAACTTACACATTTGGGTATTCACAGAATGAACTTACAACAATTTTGGTATTCACAGAATTAACTTACACATTTGGGTATTCACAGAATGAACTTACAACAATTTTGGTATTCACAGAATTAACTTACTCATTTTGGTATTCACAGAAGGCACTTACTCATCAATGAGTAAGTGCCTTCTGTGAATACCAAAATGTGTAAGTTACACAAAATATGTAAGTTACACAAAATGTGTAAGTTACACAAAATGAGTAAGTTACACAAAATGAGTAAGTTACACAAAATGTGTAAGTTACACAAAATGTGTAAGTATCTTCTGTGAATACCAAAATGAGTAAGTTTATTCTGTGAATACCAAAATGAGTACGTTTATTCTGTGAATACCAAAATGAGTAAGTTCATTCTGTGAATACCAAAATGGTAGTAAGTTTAGGATTTTGTCGTAAGTTAGTTCTGTGAATCGGGCCCAGTGAGTGGAAGAGAGTGTTCGCGCAGGTGCGAGACATGGCCAGCAACGCCCATTTCAAGCTCCTACAATTTCACTATCTGCACCGCACTTATATGACTCCCCTCAGGTTGGCACGTATTAACACAGCACATTCTGCAGAATGCCCTCGCTGCGGCGTAGAACCAGCTGCCTTCATACATATGACATGGGATTGCCCCGGACTTCAGCAGTATTGGGAGAGGGTGTTGAAGACAATTAGAGAGGCGACCAGTATCCGCGTTGAGAGTACCATTAAGCACTGTCTCCTGGGGGTCCTGCTGACCCCAAAGATGACTAACAAAATGCAGCATAGGTTTGCAAACTTAGGACTGGCGCTTGCCAGACATCGCATAGCGATACACTGGACACAGGCTGCACCACCCACAGTGCACAAATGGACGACAGATATGCAGGAATGGGGGGTGGCAGAGGAGAGGCAGTTAAGGATAGTGCGCACAGATGAGAACGAGATTTGGAGACATGGGGTCTATTGTTGATTAACTTACAACCCCAGAGTCAGGTAGTTGAGAGGGCAGGTTCCCCCTCACAGTCAGATACCCCGACTTCAGGGCCTAGAGGCAGTGAAGATACCCCAGACGTCCCAGCCTCCACTATATATTACATACCACATCTGATCGGGGGGTAGCCACTCAAATAGAGTGGAGGGGTGTGTGCTACCCACCTGTGGGGGGAGCCCCTAACATACTAGATTTCCATGAGAGAGTCGCGTGATGACTAGAGACTCGACACTCCTTTCGTTACAAAACATACCACATACCTAGTGTACAAGAAAATACGCAGTCCTGAAACAAACTGTTGCACCACATCTGCCCTCGATATCAAGGAATATACTAGGAACTGCAAAGTTACCTGCTGCCCAATTCTTGTATTGATTTTGTTTTTATTTTATTTAGATAGTTATGAATACTTATTGACAAGATGTAATGTTGTTCATCGCAAAAAAGAAAATAGGGATGTGTAACCTATTTTAGTTATGCCTATGTTGCATGCTTCTTAGCATATGGTGGGAAACAATGCTGTCGGAGCAAGAGAACTACAAATGTATATTAAACAATAAAATGTATGCTCAAGCTGTAAAATAGTGCCATGGAAATCCCATAATAAAAATTGAATTACAAAAAAAAAATGCCCTACTACCACAATTCTTCTCAAAATTCATATAAGTATATAATATTCTAAATTCCCACTACAAAATTAATTTTTCACTTTTTATAAACTATGGAATCTCTAGTACAATTATGCGAAATTTCAAGATTGTACCTAGTTTCTACATGTTTTGCATCGACTTTTCTAAACGGTGCATTCTAACAGAAGGCATTAGAAACACTTGGTTGACAGCACAATTTCATCAGTAAACGTTAACAAACAATATGTTCATAAGAAATTTATTACTGCAACTTGTTTATATGTCTTAGTATTACTTTGTATGCATGTGTTCTTCATTTTACATTTTATAGCACGCTATACTTGTCTCAGTTTCATGTGTCACTGTGTCTAACGTGTGCAAAGTGCACTTCAAGCTATTTGTGTTTTTAATCAGTAAATGTTTCCAGTATTCTGATTTTCGAAATCTTGCATCATCAGGCCCCCCTCTGATGGCGAATCAAGCCATCACCTTATATACCACATCAGATTTCATTGCAGGTTATAGGTGTGTTGTCTTTAATCTTTTCCTTCTACTCTCTATTTTAAAGTCTTTATTTCAATATAATATTAACCCCGGGCGGAGACCTCCGCTCCGCCCGTTGAGTGTGCGGAGATTTGCCTTCTCCGCGTTTCGCGGAGAAACCGGAGAAGGCAAATCTCCGCACACTCCACAGCGGAGCGGAGTTGGCCAGCCCCCGCCTCCCCCCCCTATTAAGAAGTATGTTTACAGGAATTCAAAATAAACTTAAAACTACTTACCTCTTTACTGCGCCATCCCCGGGCTGCCCTCCTCCTCTTCCTCGCCGTACCGGTAATGCTTAAGAAAACTACGCATGCACGCACGCCCGCACATGCGCATTTCTTGAATGCACATGTGCGGGCGTGCGCGCATGCGCAGTTTTCTTAAGCATTACCGGTACGGCAAGGAAGAGGAGGAGGGCAGCCCGGGGATGCCGCAGTAAAGAGGTAAGTGGTTTTAAGTTTATTTTTAATTCCTGTAAACATACTTCTTAATAGGGGGGGGGAGGCGGGGGCTGGCCAACTCCGCTCCGCTGTGGAGTGTGCGGAGATTTTTTAATTCCTGTAAACTTACTTCTTAATAGGGGGTGGAGGCAGACAGCGTAGCGAAGCTTCACGGAGTTCCACGGAGTTTGTTTGCAACTCCGTGGACCTCCGTGTAGCCCCGCTGCGCCCACTACGCCCAGGGTTCTATAATATTTACATTGTTCATCCTCTATTTAAAGATCAGTTCTTGTTCTTTTCACTGTACGATTTTTATTCTTTCTATATCTGTAAAATTTGATTGATAATATCAGCAGTATTATGCACAAAGAGATCGCCACTAAAGGTCTCAAGATGGAAATCACGAATCCATTCCCTAAGTTTCCCAACCATTTGCTAACATTTGACAATCCCTTACCTATGGTTTCCCAGACACCATCTACTTTTAAGTCTTTCAAGTCCTTGTTTAAATCAGTAATGATTTTAATGTAACCTTGTAATTCTTTACTTCTGTCTGGTATGTAAGTGCAACAATGTTGGACTTTTAACAATTGGCAGACTCCGCCCTCCTTCACGAGAAGGATATCAAGGGCAAGTCGATTTTGGATCACCATCGATCTTAACGATTTCATTTATTCATCTATATCAGAAAAACCCCAGTATTGGTGGCAGGTTTATCAACAATAGTAGACAGTTTTCTAATTTCTGAGAGTTTAATGCTACTCCTACTGAAGTTATTAGAACTCCAAATATATCATTGACTTCTTCTTTAATTCACTTAACATGATACATTTTTGGGAATACTATTTCCAAATTACAACTTGCATACCATCCTTCCAGCAATTTGTAATAAGCACTCTTCCCACAAATATAATACACCCCAGGGAAAATAGGATCTACACCTTCTAAATATCTTCCCCAGTTTTCATACATTTAAAATATATGTTAACATTCGCTAAGTCCTACAAAAACAATATTAGTATTTGATTTTTTTCTGTATATACAAAGTTTGCCTATGTGTTGTCAGTCTAAAACTAATGAAACCCTTCCCTCTATGATTTTATTTTCATCTTGTGTAAGCTCTAAGGAATTAATTTATACAATGCATTAACATTATTTGTTACATTACCTCATCTACTGTCCACTAAATCTATACAGTTCTTTTCAGCTCTCACTAATTTAAATGTTAGGTTATTTCTAAGTGTATAACTCATGTACAAAGATTGAGTTGGTCTAAACATGTAACCCATAGTTTCAGCTGTTAAAGCTTCAGAATGCAGATTTAATTGTTTGAACCCATTAAGTTCAGAAAAGATCTGATCTTGATTAGAGTAATAATATTGCAATTGATCAGTTCCATAAAACAAGCTAGCTAACACACTGCAAGAAATTCCATATGTTAAAGGTAAGTTACGCCCTCAGCATCTGATGAAGGTATTTGCATACAAACGTAGCAATCATCAACATTCATAGTATTTACATATTCATTAAGCAGAACGGTAAAAACATTTCAGCTAAAATCTGTTCCCAAAGCATTGCTGTGTATACAGTAGTCATTCAAGTTAATAGAATTAAAATAATTTCTTTTAGCAGTTCCGGAAGAAATAGTTGGTTTAGAATCTTTCGCAGAAACATAATGTGACAGGTTTAAAATAATAAGCATTGAAATTAATATCGAAACAATAATAGAAAGAATCACAGTATATACACATTTGCTTTTGGAAGAGATTCCAGTGTCAGATCGCATGGTTACTCAAAGTTCAGACCTTTTTAACTAAAGTAAAATCAAAAATAGCAGCAGCAGTTTGAGCAATTCAACAAAGTCTTGGCACAAAAATTATGGGAAAACTCAAAATCTTCTCAGATACCGAAAAGCTCACATACCAGCTTCGTTGATGAGTATATTCAGGAAAAGCTATGTCAGTCCATCAATTGGTAAATCCAGATTAAAATTCAAATAAACAACAAAGTTTGTTTCAAGGTGGTTCAGATGGACTCGTATTGTTAGCGCAATACTTGTGAAACTCTCTCTCCCACTCATTGGCAGCCAAATAAGTCCATTTAGGAGATGCATACTTATGACTTGGTACCTTTGCTCTTTTTGATCTCACAGCTGTTTGCTTACCATCTGTATCACTTTGATCTGATTGTTCATAACTTCAGGAATAGTTGGTGGTACTCGTCCTGTGGTCAGACAGCTTCTCAAGATTTCACCTCTTCTGAGGCAATGGTCTCCGGGTACAACTCGCTTTCTTATTGCACTAGGCCCTTCATTAGGATCTGTGCCTCTCGTAGACAACTCTCTTGGCTGTGACCCTTCGGTACCTACAGTTGACTCTCTCGGACACCCCTCAGGCCAAACAAGTGCTGTCCCAGCAGCTTCCTTGTCCCCTACAGCTTGACTAACTTGATCCCTCTGTCTCAATGTTACCACTGGCACATTAGGAACAGGTGCTTTTGTATCATCATGGGGACTTGGAACTCTGCGAGTATGGCTTGCGTGCACCCAGTTCGGGAGACTTCCACACTTCACAACGGCATTGGTGACTAGGATCACCTGGAACGGCCCCCTCCAACGAGGCTCCTATCATGTTTTGCGCATGTGTTTTTCACCATTACCCAGTCAGCCGGACGGAGGTCATGGCACTGCTCCTGTTGGACTGCAAGGGCAGCTTCTCCAACCTAGTGAGAAACAGAACGTTCCACATCAGCAAGGCCCTTGCAAAAATACTAGATCATATCATCCGTTATGTTAACTGGAGCATTTGCAGGAACAGCTGGAAGCCTCATCACACATCCCATGATAACCTTATGGGGCAACAATCCTGTCCCCTATCTGTATTACTTCTCAAACTCATCAACTCAAGAGACAATGCATCTGGCCATTTCAGAGACGTAGAAGCGCATACTTTCGCCAATCTGGATTTCAATGTACAGTTGATCTGCTCCACCAACCCAGAAGCCTCTGGTCGGTAACTGCAATGGAGTTTCTGCTTAACTTGTAGTGCTGCACATAAAATTTTTTGGACCTCATTATTAAAATGAGTTCCATGGTCTGACTCGAGAGAAGCCAGAAATCTGAGCCTCAGAATCAATTCCCTTAACAGTAATGGTGCCACAGCCAAACTAGCATTCCTACGAGTAGGATAGGCTTCAACCCATTTTGAAAAAATGCACACACTGACCAAAACATATCTTAATCCATTGCAAAGGGGCATCTCAATAAAATCCATTTGCATCCGGTTGAAGGGACCTGCAGATTTACCAATGTGACTCATGACAACCTGAGTTTTCCTTCCTGGGTTTTGTTGCTGACACACCACACAGCGATGACATAGCGTTTCTGCAGTTACTCTAAATCTGAGATTGCACTACACCTGTTGGAAAAAGCGCATCATTGCAGCTCTTCCAGCATGTGCAGGACTATAGTAGTGTCTTTACATTGGTGACAATATGCTTTCACTCAACACTGGTCTACCATCAATGTAAACCCACACATCGTCTTCCCTCTTGGTGCAACCTGCTCGCACCCAACCCTTCTGTTCTGCTTCTGTCACCTCATCTTGCAGCTTCCTCACCTCCTCCCAGATATCTAAAGCTGACAAAAACAAATTACAATCTGTAACGTCAGATGTGTCTTTCAATATTTCCTCATTAAATGTATGTACATTCAAGGCACAATACTGTGCCATCTCGTCAGCATAATGGTTGCCAACTGTTACATAGTTGACACCTTGCCGATGAGCGACACATTTCACAACAGCAATTTGGACAGGCATTGTAGGGACTGCAAAAGGTTCCTCACGCACTATCCATTTCTAATGGGAGAACCAGAGGATGTCATGAACCCACACTGTGACTAAAATTTCCCAAAGTCATATACAACTCCATACTGACTATCGGTATAAATTGTAACTCAGAGCTGTTCTGAAATGATACATGCTCATGTCAGAGCTATGAGCTCTGCAACTTGTGCAGAAAACATTTGTTGCAACCATGAAGCTTCCAAAACACCTCCAATTGTACACACCCCATAAGCAGCTTTCAGATTTCCTTCATTGTCTCTCAAACATGAACCATCAACAAACAACACATGATCAGATGCAGGCAATGGCTCGTCAGAAACATGAGGATGTGGCTTCGTACACAACTCAGTCACATCCAAGCAATCGTGCTCAACTTCATCAATCATGTTCTCATTTCCATGCAATGGCATCAAAGTATCCAGATTCAACACTGTATACCTCTTAAGAATCACATTCTCTGCACCCTACACAATTTGCTCATACTTAGTCAAATGACTATTGGTCAGGTACTGTGTTCGAGTACAAGTCAACAGTATCTCCACTGAATGGGGCACAAATACTGTCAGTGGATGACCCATGACAATACTTTCACACTGCTGAAGACTCGCACACGTAGAAGCAACCAATTTCCAGCATCCAGGCAATGCATCCGCAACAGGGTCAAGTGTCGCCGAAAAGTAGGCGATAGGCCTGCAACTGTCAACACTGAAAGAGCACAACCTTCTCTCTCACTGCAAAATAACACAAAGTGCTTGTTATAACTGGGCATTCCCAAAGCTGGTGCCCTGCCAAGGCATTCTCGCAGCTCTGTGAAGGCAGTCATGCAACTGTCATCCCAGGGTACGGGATCAGACACTAAGTTGTGTGTCAACCTCTGGAGTGGTTTCGCTGTTAATGAACAATTTGGAATCCACTGTCTGCATTAGCCCACCATTCCTAAGAACATGCAGAATTCTGTTTGGGTAGCTGGAGGATTCCTGTTAAGAATCACTGAGATTCTTTCCTGTGACACTTTCCTTGCTCCTTTCTCAAAGTGATGTCCTCAGTACAGGACTTCAGTTTTGCAAAACTGTAACTTGGTCTGGGATACTTTATGCCCATTTTCTGTGAGAAGGTTTAACAAGGCAATAGTGTAAATATTGCAAGCTTCCTTCATGGTTGATGCCACCAATAGGCCGTCAATATACTGCACTAGCACTGAATGACTTGGCATTATCAGAGACTCAAGATTCTTTTTGAGTATCTAATTAAAAAAATGATGGACTTTCCGTATACCCCTGTGGGACTGCCAAAACAGAAAACGAATAAAAACTGACTATCCTCATGCAATGGGAATTAGAAAAGGGCCTGGCACAAGTCAATGGCTGAAAAACATTCAGCTTCGCATGGAATTTGAAATAAAATCACAGCTGGATTTGGTACCACAAGGCAACATGGAACAACAATAGAGTTAACCCTTCGCAAATTCTGCACAATACGATACTTGCCATTCGGCTTCTGCAAGTCGTTATGGGAGAGTTAGCTGGACTTCCCATTATCTCCTTCAGGATCGCCCTTGCTCAATCACTGAGTCGATCACAGGAGTAATTACGGCAATAGTATCTGGAGAAAAATTGTATTGTGGGATTCTTGGGAACTCTGCATTAGGATTAACTGTAATTCGGACTGGGTCAACATCTTTAATTAGTCAAATATCTTTACCTGTAAAGTCCCAGACTTCCGGTAGCACTGTGTCTCTCAAATCCTAACTCGTCAGGAGAGAATACATCCCCATATCTGATTTCTGTTGGGCAGGTTTAAAAACAACATCCTTGGGGTGTGGCTAAGCCATGAATGGAGTGAGATGTGGGTCTAAGCATCTCCACTCTGCCTTGGCCTATTTACAAGCATCCGCCGCCTCTACAGTACCTGCTCCGACTCACGAACATTCACCTGCCTTCCGGGGCAAGGCGGGGGTGTGCCGGGTATCTCCGGGAGTGCTGGGACGAGCTGCCAGTTGAGACTGGAATCCCGGCTGTAGGCCCGCTGTGGTGCCTGGAGCCGCCATCTTGCCTCTTCAGCCCGGGGACGTGGCGGCTGAGCCGCCTCCCTCTTCCTGCTGGGGCTGATGCTGGCTCGCCCTGGCTCCGATCTACAACCTTGATTGAGCGGTCTCCCTGGGCCCCCGACCCTGCGTCTCCTGCCCCCCACCCTGACGACGATCAGAGGGATCGGCGGGGCCTTCCCGGGGCGGGCCGCCTGTTGGGACTGGTGAAGCCTGCCCCTTGACTTTGGCACTTCCGGGGCCTGGACAGGGCCGACACAGCCGCTCACCTCGGTGGGGGACCAAGGCTGAGGTCCTCCTAAAGGCCTGCAGCGTGGATCGGAGGCTGGTGGCCGTGGCCCCCATGGTGGCCTGGAGGGACAAGGCTGGGCCGGCCTTGCACAGCTCCTGATCCCTGCGTCCGCCTTGGGCCCTGACCGGCGCACCGCCAAGCGACCGGCAGTGACTCTCCCCCCTGTGGGAATCTGACAATCTGCAGCGGCGGAGGAGGTGAGGGGTATCATCTGTGGAACTGAGCAGCAGGGCCTTTTTCCTCCTCCCTCCATTACAGTCTACCGGCCCGGAACCTCGTCCTGGTTATTGGGGCCCAGCCTGCTGATTTAAGTGCGTGGTACCCCAGCACTCAGGGCTTTGCTCCTACACCCTGCCTCTCCACCTAGTGTATGCAGCATTCAATCGAGAGCTCTCTACCTAGCCCAGTTTATAAGCCCCCAATACTGGCGTGGGCCGCTGGACACCTGCTTGGGCCTCTCGCTTTCTTCCACTGCTCCACTCCTTGACCTCCAGTGAGCCTTGATAACTGGCCGGGCGATGGGGGCTCTGCGTGTTGGATGGTTTGACCTACACGGGGCTCCTCTCCCCCACTCTAGACTCTGCCTGAATTTGCAAGGTGCCCACTGCTTTGTTCGCTATACCCTCTGAAATCAGCGAGGGAATTCATACACCTCTGAACTTCCCTCCTTTGGAGACAGATATACAAAGCCTCCACGATACCAAATGAGGACCCTCTGACCCTGCTTCAAACAGGCTGATACCCCCTCCTGAGAGACACTGAGATCGCCTCACCCCTGCAGGCCATCGCAATCGTGACCGCTGCTGGACCCCTTTTCTTCCTCTGCCTGCTTACAGTTTGGCTGACCTGCGGCCCTGCCACACGACCATAATATAACTGACGGCATTGATACGGCCATGCCAGGGGCTAAAGCTGGTAAAGATTCCCTTCCAGCCCTGACTAAAGATAATCCAGTGACCTCTCTCTGGATGAAACCCAACTCTGCACTGCCACCTGTCCCTGAACCACCTGAAACTATGGCTGATGAGACTTCCACGGCAGTCCCAGTCACGCAGGCTTTTAAGACCACCTTCCTGCAAGAAATTAAAACCGAAATTGGCTCCATCAAAACAGAGTTCAAGATCTGCCTCATAGAGATCCAACAAGAGGTCACAGAGATCGGGGGGAGAGTAGAAGACCTCAATGCATGTGCGATCAGAGGACCATGAGAACTTATGGTGCCCCAATGGCAACGCTTGAAGATCAGCATATTGACCTTCAATTAAAGCAGGAAGACCTGGAGAACAGGAGTCGGCGCAATAATCTTCACATTGCAGGCATTCCGCGCGGAGAGGAGGGACAGGACATCATGGCCTTCACAGCGGACCATCGGAGCTGATGACAACACGTCTCCCCCCGCCCTAGACAGAGCCCACTGGGTGGCTGGCCCTCGAGGGTGCTCGGACTTCATCCCAGACATTCTCACACGAATCCACTTTTTGTTGAAAAGGAAGCCATCTTACAGAAAGCTCGAGGAACTCCCAACTTAACATACAACAGATATTCAATCCAAATTTTCCAAGATATCGCTCCAGTATCCTTGTGCAGACACAAAGACTTCAAACCTGTCACCGACAAACTGCACGATCATAGCATCAAGTACCAATGGGGTCATACATTCACCCTGATATTTTCCTGGGAGGGCAAACAACGGGCTCTTCGGTCCCTTCGTGAGGCGAAGCAACTTCTCCAGCTCCCGTTGGAATCCACAGATGCCAGCCCTTCCTTTCCTCGGCCCTCTCGCAGGGTACCGACCCGGCCGGAGTGGGCCACAATACTCCCCCCTCAGCGTAGGTCTGACCCTAAGACACAAGAATCTTCACAAACCAAACAGGACCATTTGTGCCATGAGTGAACCCCATTCACCGGCAGCTCATCAGCAACTTCAGAATAGTAAATATCTAACTTTGTGAAGGACGAGTTTGGATTCCCATACATACCACCCATAGACTTGGGAACACTTCAGACTTTATTACATGGTCTATAAATCATTCTCAATTGGGTTGTGATGCTTTTTATGTTCTGCCTGCCCCAACACCTATAGGGGTCACTGGAGATCCTATTCCAACACTCTATAGATAGGGCCTTTCAACTACTCTCCTACCTTTTGGACATACATCACCCTTCCAAATGTGGAAATTCAGCGACTTCAGTCTCTCACCCCCTTACATTAGTCTGACAGCTCAATCCGATACCTAGGCCTCAACTTAACATCGTCACTCTCCTCCTGGACCCAGGCTAATTGGCCAGCATGTCGGCAAGAAATCCGGGAAGACATACGACGCTGGAGAAAACTCCAAATTCCCTGGATGGGCTGCCTCAACACGGTTAAAATTACGCTTTTACCCAAAATATTATATCTATTTCAAACCCTGCCCACACCCATTCCGCAGATAGACATCCAGAATCTCCAACGAGACCTAACTTCTTTCATATGGGGCAAAGGTTGTCCCCGCTTCTCAAGCAAATTGCTTATGATGCCCCGTGATTCTAGTGGTGTCGCATGCCCTAACCTCCAGGATTATTACTGGGAGTCTCATCTTCGATATATCTCAGAATGGGTGGTCCGGGAAAGTGAGAAACACTGGTTTCACATGGACTGGGCCGTTGCATGCAGGCCCCTTTGGGATCTGGCCTGGGTCCCCAGAACGGCGCGACCACAAAGTGCAAACGTAGCAACTCCCATGAAAACAGTGCTTGATATTTGGGATAAAATCGCGATGCCCTGAGGCCTCACATCCTTCCCCTCCCCCAAAACGCCTATAGCTTGCAACCCCATGTTCCCTCCAGCCTTACAACCCCACGCATTTCCATCTTGGACTCAGGAAGAATGCGGCATAATCTAAGACCTATTTGAAGGGGACAACTCCAAAACCTTCGAACAATGCAAAGGATCCTTTCATGTCACGGAAGCTGATAGATTACAGTACTATCAGCTACGTCACTGGTTGCTTGCCCCTAACTACTCCCAGGGAGCCACCAGATCGCTTACCCCTTTTGAAGCTCAGGTTCGATCTTTTGACTGTACCCGCAGCTTAATCTCTCGCACATACAAGACACTACAACACTCACAATCCAACCAACTTCACACCTCTCAGAAGCAATGGGAGGCAGACACGGGGGAGGAGATATCCCCAAAGAGCTGGGAACAACTATGGCATGACATTCCCAGATTGTATAGGAGCATCCCTCAACGCAAGTCAGCATACAAACTAATGACGCGTTGGTACTATACTCCTGCAAGATTACACAAAATGCTACCCCTGCTCTCTCCCCTCTGCTGGAGATGCCGGACAGAGGTGGGAAACTTTATACACATCTGGTGAACTTGCCCGCTCTTAGCCTTGTTTTGGAAGGAGGTCCTAAGCCACATCAAGGATACGGTGGGCTTCCCCGTGCCAAAATCCCCCATAGTGATCCTACTGGGTATCAGACCAACTCAACTTGCAGCCATGTCACACACTGATTGGCGTATTATTGCGCACATGTTAGGAGCAGCTAGACAAACTATTGCTCTCCATTGGAAGAAAACCTCCCCCCCCCAATTTCCGCATGGTTCCTACACCTCTGTCAGGTCATGGCAATTGAGCTACTGACAGCCCACCTTACCCATACGGATACCAAATTCAATCGCGCTTGGTTACCCCCTGATCCACCACCTTTCTCAGATAGAAAACGCCTGTTATGTCCCCCCCAGGCTACGAGGCCTCCAGCTCTTTGAGGACCCCCTCCTGCCTTTCCCCCGAGATACCCCACAGACCTTTTCTCCCGACATTTGGACTGGACAGTAAGGCCCCCTCTCTTTCAATGCTAGCTCCTGACTAAACGACACCTTCTTGTCCGCCCTCCCGGTTATCACCCTTCCTTGCAAATTCCCCCACCTTTTGTTATTTCAAGAGTTTTATTGTTTAGGCATCACTGTGGAATCCCAGGAGGGGCAACCGGGATCGTCCGGATATTCTTGGGGTCGACCCGGGCCCCCTATTCAACTGTATTTTACAATGTATCAGATATATTTATTGACACCTCCAACTCGCAATGTTCTTTGCTTAGCTTTTGTGTACTCTATGATGCCCATTGATTATATGGTGCCCAGCCTGCATCTACCACTGGAAAATATTTAAGCTTACACTACCGTGTCAGCGACTGATACAACATATGATGATGCTTGTTTTCTTTTGTTCTTCCTTTGTTCTCCTTGAAATTTCAATAAACAGATTTATTTTAAAAAACAACGTCCTCATCATTTGTATGGAATTCAATTCCTTTGGGTGTACAATAAATAGAACTATTTAATTTGCATAGTAGATCACGTCCAAGCAGATTTGCTGGACTTGTGTTACACACCACAAATTAATTTTGATCCTCGAAGGATCCTATTTTAGCTGTAACTGTTTCTGAAACTGGAGTAGACAATGTTTTATTAGTAACTCCTATAACTTGGATACTTTCTCCCGAAAGTGGTATGTTAGGAACCTCTACTGTTCTAACAGTAGAGCGGGTAGCACCAATGTCGACAAGGAATGGGACCGGATTCTCATCCACTTCTCCATCCACATTGAGACCACTCTGGTCTACCTCTAAGGCTGCGCCAAGCACGCAGTTCTCCTCCCCGTTCAGGCATCATCATGCTAATGGGACACTGTCATCCAATTGGATCAAATACTGCTGTGCTGCATTGTGATTTTGGAAAGAATTTCTATTCATCTGCTGATTTTGATTTGCATTGTATCTTTGTACCTGAACATTCTGCTGTGGCATGGGAGCTTGGGGCATTTGCATTTGCTGTGATGCATTAGAATTCTGGATTCTCTGTCCTTGCATCTGTTGAGCCTGTCCCATGTCATTCTCTTGAGACTGTGCATATTCCACATTCTGCATCTGATTCCTTACATTGTTCATAACGGGCTTACAATAAGTCTTCAATGTCCAGATTTTCCGCAAGCATGACATGGGTTTGTCTTCTTCAAAAGCGACACTTCAACACTAGTTCTAGGATCGACAGGATTACCATGACCTCCACCTTGGGACGAGAAATTCTGCAGTTGAAAACTATTAACACCCTGTATCACCGGAACATGATTATGACCTCCTGTACTATATTATCGAAACCCATCTGATTTTGACCTTTCTGCATCGCTTTTTGCTGGGCAATCATTAATTTCTCCTTAAGGTTCTTGTGCCTCATCTCAATCTCGTCACCACAATATTTTGCATAACACAAAATCTCGGCCAGCGACTTGCTTTGCCAGCAAAGCAATTGCTGTTGGATCATGTTAGAAATCTCAGGTCTCAAACCAAACACAAACCTGTAAACAAAATGCCCTACATCTTTATCTGCAATCTTCATCTATGACATCGTACAATACACTATACTGTTTGAAAGCCTGTGCTAATCTTTCATTAAAGGCATGTACTGATTCTTTTAGTTCTTGGGTCGTTCTGTCAATCTGCAACCAATAAATCTCTTGCGGAGAAATTTTTGTCTTCAGGTGATTTATTACCTGCTGGTATTTCCTCATTACCACTGGAGATGGTGCTCCTGTTCTAGGATCCCTTTCTGGTTCTAACTCGGGCCATTCCAAAGTAACCTTACATTTGCCCACAAATCTCCTGGAACCACAATCTCAAACACATTATTCAAATCAATCCACAAAACCTTTGAAATTTTCACAAACCATTCAATTTGTCTGAACCATTCCACAGAATTTTCTCTCAATTTAGGGAAATCATTTGTACATGACAAAATGTCTTCTCTTGTCCATGGTATATGAACAAAGTACTTTTCTCATAGGGAGCATTTGTACTTCCCCTACACTACCATCAAAAACATCAGGTGGTGACGGCATTCTAACTCGCTTTGTTTCCTTCTTGTTCTACCGTCCCACTTTTCTCTTTCCTCCCATTTTCTGATTAATATCATTAGCTCTTTTATCTGCAGTTTCTTTCCTGGTACTCTGATGTTCACAATATCTTTGTCAGTAAAATCTAACCTGTATGATTATTGCAAAATCTTGGAATTTCGCATATCTAGAACATATTTCTGTGCCAATTCTACCAATCTCTCATATGTCATTTTTGCTCATCGTGTATCGTATTTACAGAGAAACAATAGTTCCTCCTCCTGGTAAACCTCTAATCTTGAAGCACTGAGTGTTTTCTGAATCATTTCTTCTAATTAACTTTTAATCGGCTCACATCCATTGGTGCTCTATTTTCCTGAATTGAATTTTGAACCGAACTTGAACCTCTAACCAACTCTGAAGTAGGCGCTGAACTAGAAACTGAAGTTTGCAATAGAACTGAATTCATAACTGAAACTGGAACTGAAGCTTGAACTATGGCTGAATTCTGATTGTTCGTGTTACTATTTCCTTTAATCCATTCTTCAAATTCTTGAGGAGTAAACCCTGATTGCTCTCCTGTACTATTTAAATTTAAGCTTCTATCATTCAATTTGCACTTGTTCAAGGCTGCACGTTTAGTACGGGTATCTCTCAAACTGAAATACCCATTGGCACAGTCGTGTCGGAAGCATGATAATTCATTTCAGGAGGTCCACTCAGTTTGGGGCAATAAAAAGGTGGAAACCACTGCACCATTCTTTGTTTCAGATCAATTATGTCTGTATTGGGGCAACATTCATAGCTGCAGCATTATAAGTTCGAATCGGAACCATGGGTGTATGAAACAGCAAAATTGCTGTCAGGTCTGAAGAACTTCTACATACTGTAGGTACAGTCAAATTGTGGACAGTATTTACCTGTAACCTAGACCTGAAAAGGGGCACAACAGGTCCAATAGTAACAGGAACAGTCAAAGCATCTGGAGTACTTGAATCAATCAAATTCATAGGAGCTGACATTTCTATTCTGCCATTCACAGGAGAAATAAGCATCGATTCCTTTGGCACTTCAGGCATTATAGGAGCATTAGGTTTCTCAGCTGTACTACAATATGTCAAGTCTATACTCTGTGTCTTATTGTAAGGTGGTAGACGATTCATCAATAAATCATTCAAAAGTTCGTCATCTATGTAACTCTCTTATTAATACTCACACTCCGTTGCTGCTACTCATTGACTTTATCCAGAGCGATGCTCCATCAGCACTCCATCAATTCTTCTCTTTGCTGAACCAAAAATTGTGCACTCCCTGGACTTAGGCAAAAGGCTATTGGGCATCCTAAAATCTCACTTCACTAGGCAGAACCATAGCTCTGCTACAAAAGTTTTGTTCCAGCGCAAGCGTGGTAACATTTTATTATACGCTTACTCTCCTTACTACTATAACCGTACTAGGCCCTTTACCAAAAGACGGTCTGCAGCATTTCCATTTACCACAGAGGCACTGATCCTCTGATGAATCTTTCTCCACTAATAGGAGGGGTGGAAATTAGGGTAGCCAAAACACCACATTAGCTGCCCAATGAGGACCATTAATTGACAGCTAACTCACAAATTTGAGTTCAGATTTAGGTACACCACTCCCATAAATATGCTGTAGAAATAAAGAAGATCAATGGTAAGACCCAATGTCCTGAAGAAGTTAAGTCGGACTAGAATTATGCAGGCTAAAAGCTCTGCGACAGCAACACAAAAGATGTTCTAACAGAGCTTGCTGATTCTCCCTACAATACTTTTGAATCATTAGTAAAATAGCACAGTTTAAATGGAAGAACCAAATAGACTCAGACAGATATTAGATTAATTTGGTTATTGTATTAAAGATTCAAAATCCATAGCAATGAGCAATCTTTTGAGAATGTCAGTTAAGAATGTCACAGCTTGCATTAAAGCGCCAAACATTTCGGCAAGGCTTTATCGGATGGTTAATAAATAAATCAGTTTACAGAGTTACAGAGTCTCACTACCATTAAGGAAGAAGAATAGTTAATTTGTCTAACAGCTCAAATCCTAAGGAAGAAGGGAAAGGGCTCTGGTTTAAAGTCCATTAAGGGCGAATCCATTAGCATTGAACAAAAGAAATAAAGGAAAATTAAATTGGAATGGTTCTGCAAACAAGGTTTCAGTCCATCAGCTACTGACTGTAGTCTCAGCAAAGCAGTCCAAAAGTAAAAAGATAGTACTCAAAAATCGATCAGCATAGCATCCTCTCGCATGGGGAAAAGAAAAGTATAGCATTGCCCTTCTTTTGAGGTTTCTTCTTTTATAAAGTCTCTGACAAAGTTCCAGTGATGTAGCATCACACCACCATTAAAAGACTGTCATATGCTCAGATTCACATAATGTCACCTTGGACACTCGCTACAGTACAGTGCGACTGCAACACATACAAAACGCCTCCGCACGCCTGATCCTCGATGTACCACGCCACAGCCACATCACCCCCACCTGAGGAACCTGCACTGGCTCCCCGTCGACAGGAGAATCTCCTTCAAACTCCTCATCCACGCACACAAGGCACTCCACAAGACTGGCCCAGCCTACCTCAACAGACGACTCCTCTTCTACGTCCCCAACCGCCAACTCCGCTCCGCCGACCTCTCCCTCGCCACCGTCCCTCGCATTCGAAGAACCACCACCGGCGGCAGATCCTTCTCCCACCTCGCCGCCAAGACCTGGAACACCCTTCCACTAAGCCTACGACAGACCCAAGACCTGCTGACCTTCAGGAGGCTACTCAAGACCTGGTTGTTCGACCAGTAGCAGCACCCCCCCCTTTTTTTCTCCCCCAGCGCCTTGAGACCCTCACGGGTAAGTAGTGCGCTTTACAAATTCTGTGATTGATTGATTGATTGATTAAGATGCTTTCCCATGCTAGTCATGAGAAACCAGATATTTGAGAGTCCACATAGGCCTAACATCAGTAAAAAAGAAATACAAAGTAACCATCTATAGTAACAGCTTAAATCCTGTTCCCATAGGAATATTTCACTGTGAATGTTGAGGAAACATTTAGGAATGTCGAAATGTATACATCTACTGAACAAATAAAGCAACATTTCACTAGTTGTAAAAGGACCTTTGTATAAGGTCAGGAAAAAGGTCAACATTAGAGAAAAAGCATTTTCGAAAGAGCTTTTAAGTTGGCATTACACATTTCAAATTAAATAAACTCTAAATCAAATATCAAATATAATGTAATAAAATCAAGTCAAATAAGGAATATGTAGAACATTCACCAAACATTATTACATGGAAATAGAAATACCCTCCTACCACAATTTTTCTCAACATTCATATAAGTATATCTTTTCTAAATTCACACTACAAGATTAGTTTTTTACTTTTGATAAACTACACAATCTGTAGTACTATTATGCGAAATTTCAATATCGCATCTCGTTTCACAGACTTTTCTAAATGGTGCATTTTAACAGAACAAGGGTCCCACACATATTGGAATGCAGAATAACAATTTCACAATTTTATAATAAAAATTGGAATTAACAAATGTTTTAATATAAAGATAGGTATTTAATGCGAAGATCAATAAAACAAGGGAATGATAACACGCGAAAAATAAAGGTGAGCAACCGTGGCAAGGCAGAGGAAATCAGCCGATTTCCTTACCCCAGGCAAGTGACTTTAAAAAGTGACTTTTCAGTTTGTGTAAATATAAATAGACAAAAGTCACAGTTGAGGTTACATCTCATACTCCACAGTAGAATATAAATAGGGGTATCCCTGATCCCACGGGTGTCCACTGTCCCTCCCGCATCAGCCATCGAGCCGGCGCTCGGTTCTAATTCCCGAATCCGGGGCTGTGGTGACCTTATCGCAACCAGCGGCCTGCCGTCCGGCACGCCCACCTACATTGCAGCCTCCTGGCTAGGAGCTGCCACCCCTTCCAAGACCTTGATCTTATCCATTATACTCAGGTTGGATGCCCGCGATCCATACGAACTCCCGCATACCAACTGTCTCCTGAATGGTCCTGGCGGAACCCACTGCCAGCATCTCACATTGGCCCCTTGCATCGTGGTTCTCATAACTTGCCGCACAATTGGCAACTTCTCAGGCACCTGTTCTATCTATTAGTCCTGATGAGATCCCGATACTCTCTGCGGGATTGAAACGTCGTCGACACATACATTCTCAACTCTATACCGCTATTTATATTCTACTGTGGAGTATGAGATGTAACCTCAACTGTGACAAACATTTGTTAATTCCAATTTTTATTATAAAATTGTGAAATTGTTATTCTGCATTCCAATATGTGTGGGACCCTTGTTCTGTAAAGCACAACTCCACCCTTGGTCCCCGCTGACTTCCAGGGTTTCCTTGTTCCTCTTGCTATGCATTTTAACAGAAGGCATTAGAAGCACCAGGCCACTTTATTGACAGCACAATTTCATCAGTGAACGTTAACAAACAACATGTTCATAAGACATTTATTAGTGCAACATGTTTATATGTTTTAGTATTACTTTGTATGTATGTTTTCTTCATTTTACATCTTAAAGCACGCTTTTACGGTGCTCCTACTACACTTGTCTCAGTTTCATGTGTCACTGTGTCTAACGTGTGCAAAGTGCACTTCCAGCTTTTCATGTCTTTAATCAGTAAATGTGTTGTGTATTATGATTTTCGAAATCTTTCATCATCACATTGTTGGTACGACAGACACAGTTATTGGGTATTGGCATTTTCACCAGGTTTCCTTCTGAACCAGTGAGGTGGTTCTTTGACTAAAATACATTTTCAGCAGTCAGGCCATTATTTAAGGGTCACACTTACCAGCATTTCCTTTAGTGAGCCGCCTTGTGGAAGCACACACACATCCACGCATGAGGAGACAGCAGGAATCATCATCGCAGGAATCCCTGCTGTGAGACGTCTTTGGGGAAGCGTGTGTACATCCACGCACGAGGAGGCAGCAGGAATCATCACCAGTGGAATACCTGCTGGAACCTTGCAGGACGATTTGTACGCGGTGAACTGCATACACATTACGCGTCTCAAGAGAAGCCATTTTGGATTGATTTCAATTCAGGTATGCAAAGCGGCTAGCAACAAGCAGACTGTCTTCACTTCTGGTGTGATTCGGGATTCAGTTACGTGCTGCCCTAGAGGTAAAAAACTATTGAGTTCCATCGCAAATTGAGACAGTTACCACATTCAATGATGTTCCATGGACCAAATGGCACGGGCTGCCCCTGGAGGTAAACATCTATTGAGTTCTATTACAAATTTGAGGCAGTTGGCACATTCAAGGTGTTCCATGGACCATACTCCGCACTTATGCCCCTTTCAGAGAACCTCCCTTGTTCTCGAATAAAAGAGGCAACAACCTCTCTGACAAACTGGTCCACGCCATCACCTGGCCACAGAAAGAAAAGAGAAATCCTACGGTTACCTCTATGTGGGGGCTCCCTCCCATCATAGGCCATTACAAATGCCAAACATGCACCGTTTGTGATCTTACCAGCAACACCAAAGTGTTTGTCACTTCAGATCACACTTACCAACTAAAACAATTTTCCAATTGTCGCACTACCAACGTCATCTACGTGATACATTGCCCCTGCAACTTGCTATACATTGGCCAGACAACCCAGATGGTGAAGCAACGCATCGCTCAGCATAAAAGCTGCATCAAATGCAATGTCGAGACGGCACCATTAGTTGCACATTTCAAAGAACACAGCCATTCGGAAACAGACCTGACATGGCAGGTCATTGACCGCCCTGAACTACCTACTCGTGGCGGCAACTTACAACTCCTGTTGAATAAATGTGAGTGCAGGTGGATCGCTCGTTGCAATTCTGTGACTAACGGACTCAACTCCTTAGATGAATGGAACACTGTCATCACGACATCTTAACACCCATGCTCTCCCTCACCTATTTGATTCTGTTTATATGTATTGAACATGACCTTCTATGTATGCTGATAAGGACCATCCTTGTAATTTAATGTATGTTTATGTATTAGCCCATTTGGAAAACCTTAATATGATCTTCTATGTATGCTGATAAGGACCATCCTTGTAATTTACTGTATGTTTATGTATTAGCCCATTTGGAAAACCCTAATATCCCTCTTAAGTTCTTGGTTAGAGAAACGTCTATGAATGTCTCTCATGTTCTTCTTGTAATTCACCTATGGACATTCCTCCCTTGTACTTAGCTATTAGGCAGCAATTCAATATAATGCTAGCTAGATTCTTATTTTCTTTGTCTGTATAAACATTTAGGCATTTTGAGTAAGGACATATACTCATATTTACTTTTTTTAGCTATTAGACAGCAATCCAATATAATGCTAGCTAGATTCTTATTTACTTTGTCTGTATAAATGTTCATGCATTTTGAGTAAGGACATATACTCATATTTAACTGCAACCTTTCATCACCGCATTTTAATAATTTGAATTGCCTTGTGTTTCTTCCCTTTAATGTATCTATTATACCTTAGGCGTTTTTAATTTTATCATATTTACTGTCACGTTAAACTCAGTGTCTTTACTTCGAATCGCCATCTTGTATCTGGCGCCTTTCCTTGAAACATCCCCCTGGGGCACTGGCCTTGGCCTCTTCCATTGCTCTAGTGCTCCCGCACCACGTGATCGGCAAGTTCTCCTGCTTTCGACATTTAACCGAGCACGTCTGCCCGGGACTGCAGACGCTTCACTCGTCTTGTAGGAATTGACTTCCTCCACGTATCCTACTTCTAGCACGTACCCCCGTGCCCTCTGACGATCCGCCCGCTCAGCTCTGTGGGCTGTGATTAACCCGCTCGCTCCCTCTCGATTCATTCTGGCTCCTTTCCGGGCAACACACTCTCAGCGCCCAGGTAAGATCCCTAGTGTTCTTTGCCTACCATGATTCCTCCGGACGCCCTCTCATCCACTTTTCCCATTCCAGGTCAAGTTGGCATCCTGGACTGATCCGACCCGAGCCGGGATTCACCCACTGCCCCTTTCAAGCCTGGAACCCCCACCCCCCCAGGTACTTCCATTGCTTGCTCCTGTCGCCTTACTGCTTCTGACCGGTTTCGGCGACCCACTGATTATCATTTGACTCCCTCCTTTCCCTTTTTTTCCCCAGCCACACCCCACGCCTGATTTCTTCATCCTGCAACCGTGCAGTTTTGATTACTGCAACATCGTGCTACCAGGTACTTCTGATTCACTCACCTGACGTCTTCACACAACCTTTACCTTATATACTTGTATCCAGGGCCTGCTCACTCTCAAATTTTCTTATTCTCCTTTCCCTTTATACAGCACTATTTAAGAAATTAGTAACCATCGTCCTGATGATGACCTTAATTTGAACAGGTCCAAACGCCGTCGACTACGCAGCGCTAATTGCGGCTCCTATGGGGTAAATCAAACCTGCTTAAATCATAATACCTTATTTGTATTGACCTATTTTGTATCATTGACCCCTGAACTATTTGGTTTTACTGGTTTTTCGCCGTTCACGCTGTTTTGATCACCTCTGTGTCACTGCGCCGTTCACTCACACCAGCACATTCAGTGCACACTTGGTTGTTATGGTTACTCTAAATTTAATTGTATCGTAGTGCTGTTATAACTACCTACAAATAACAACCCTTCCAAAACTACTCTTGGTCTCCCTCCCCTTTTTTCCCTTCCTCAAGTGATTTATACACTTACTGTAACTGTCTTTATTAATGGTTACCGGTTGAGACGTTGTTTTTGCTATACACTTTACCCGGTCTCAACTGGGTTAACGGGTTTACTCCTGTACTTTGTATCCTTAACATTAGAGAAAAAGCATTTTCGAAAGAGCCTTTAAGTTGGCATTACACATTTCAAATTAAATAAACTCTATATCAAATATCAAATATAATGTAATAAAATCAATTCAAATAAGGAATATGTAGAACTTTCACCAAACATTATTACATGGAAATAGCTAACGTTAGAAATACCCTCCTACCACAATTTTTCTCAACATTCATATAAGTATATCCTTTTCTAAATTCACACTACAAAATTCGTTTTTTTCTTTTGATCAACTATACAATCTGTAGTACTATTATGCGAAATTTCAATATCGCATCTCATTTCACAGACTTTTCTAAATGGTGCATTTTAACAGAAGGCATTAGAAGCACCAGGCCACTTTATTGACAGCACAATTTCATCAGTGAATGTTAACAAACAACATGTTCATAAGACATTTATTAGTGCAACATGTTTATATGTTTTAGTATTACTTTGTATGTATGTTTTCTTCATTTTACATCTTAAAGCACACTTTTACGGTGCTCCTACTACACTTGTCTCAGTTTCATGTGTCACTGTGTCTAACGTGTGCAAAGTGCACTTCCAGCTTTTCGTGTCTTTAATCAGTAAATGTGTTGTGTATTATGATTTTCGAAATCTTTCATCATCACATTGTTGGTACGACAGACACAGTTATTGTGTATTGGCATTTTCACCAGGTTTCCTTGTGAAGCAGTGAGGTGGTTCTTTGACTAAAATACATTTTAAGCAGTCAGGCCATTATTTAAGGGTCACACTTAACAGCATTTCCTTTAGTGAGCCGCCTTGTGGAAGCACACACACATCCACGCATGAGGAGACAGCAGGAATCATCATCGCAGGAATCCCTGCTGTGAGACGTCTTTGGGGAAGCGTGTGTACATCCACGCACGAGGAGGCAGCAGGAATCATCACCAGTGGAATACCTGCTGGAACCTTGCAGGACGATTTGTACGCAGTGAACTGCATACACATTACGCGTCTCAAGAGAAGCCATTTTGGATTGATTTCAATTCAGGTACGCAAAGCGGCTAGCAACAAGCAGACTGTCTTCACTTCTGGTGTGATTCGGGATTCAGTTACGTGCTGCCCTAGAGGTAAAAAACTATTGAGTTCCATCGCAAATTGAGACAGTTGCCATATTCAATGATGTTCCATGGACCAAATGGCACGGGCTGCCCCCGGAGGTAAACATCTATTGAGTTATATTACAAATTTGAGGCAGTTGGCATATTCAAGGTGTTCCATGGACCAGATGGCAGCTCGTATCAGTGTTCTCATCTCAGTACTTTTGGGTCTGTGACACCGCACTATACTTTTATTGAACTGGAGGTTACTAATTGTAACTTTTTGGCACATAAAGTTTTGCCTCCCTGCGGAACTAACTATAACTGTTGACTATGGCTACTTTAAACTTGGATCCTCCTAAACCATTCCTAATAGTGGAAGGGGAACCCAAAATGAAACGGGAAGAATGAAAGGAGTATTTCATTAATTATGTATCTACATGCAATAATGAGGAGTTCTGTCCAGAAAGAAAAAAAATACTTTTACACTGTATAGGACCGGGGGATTGAAAGTGTATAGTAGAATTGAAAAAAAAAGAAGATCTGGGGATAATCTGGGGATGATGAGAAGTATTCACACCTGCCATAGAATATTTAGATATGTATTTGTCACCTCCTGTTTTGTGTAGCTATTGACCATTACAATTTCTTCCACAGGAAACAAGGCACCAATAAAAAGATGGATGATTACATTCCTGCCTTGAAGAAATTGGCACTAACTTGTAAATTTGTTAATCAGCATGATGACCTGATCAGAGAAAAAGTCATAATGGACTGCAATAACACCAACATCTAGGATAGATCATGGGGCGGCTGAGTTATAAGATGCTGTTGCAATAATTAGGAAGGCAGAGCTTATGTAAAAATGTGCAAAAGCTGGAATAGGTGAAAACAGTAGTAATACTGAAACCATGACAACATTCAATGAAAGAAAAAGAGAAAACATAGACAATAGGCAAAGCAGCAACAGGAAGGAGGTTGGGAAGCAGACTAATAAGAGAAAGACAGATTTATGGAAAGGAAAATGTTATAGGTGTGAAAGTATGGACCACCTAGCCTTTGACAAGAAATGCCCCACAATATATCAAAAGTGGTCTTATTGTGGTATCATAGGCCATTTTGCCAGCGTTTGCTGGAAGAATGTTTTTTCTGTAAAATATATTGTGGATGACTTTGCACAAGGGGAGGAGATATCAGATTCAGAGAAGGAGGATTTACAGGGTTTATGCATCCATGATGGGGTTTTGGGGATGAATGTAAGAAAAAGGAAGAAACCCTTGTGTGAGTTAGTTAGTGGTGTTAACGTAGGTAGTGGCAGATTCTGGTTCACCATACACCATACTCAATCAGAAGTTATGGTCTTTTGTTGATTGGAATCTTAACAGTGCCAAAATTACTCCTCAGAGTTTTACAGGTGGTCCTATCGAGTTATTAGGTTATCGCAAATTTAGAGTGGAATTCAAGGACAGACATTTAGGGGTCGATTCCGATCCCGGTCGGAGGCGCACCTAATACCAGTCGGCCGGGAAAAAAGCCAGGCGAATGCCTGTTTCCCGACCGATTCGCACATACGTCCGAACGAGCAAGTACGATGCGCACAACTGCCCAAATCCCGACCCAGTCGTACTCACCCAATACAGGTCCAGTTCTCCGACCGATGCGGATCCGGAAACGCAGAATCGAGTCGCACGGAAGCCAAAATGCAGCCCCGTCCGGCCGGACAAGTACGATGCGCTTTCCGTACGCGCCGAACCCATCGCTACGCACGGCACGTCAAAGCATCCGGGAGAGGCGCACATAAGCTCCGATTCGCGCCACAACACGATCCACGGCTACGAGACGAACACGCCAGAGACGAGGACGAGGCGAAGCAAAGAGAAAGACGAACGAGACGAACCAACCATGAATCCCATCGTGCCGATCCTACCAATATTCCTCATCTATTACCGGAACAGGCACGGACGTGTACGGCGCAGAAGGTAAGTCAGACACCAACCACAAAAACAAACTACACGTACCCGACATATCACACACACACAGAGGGATGCAGAAATTACTTACACCAGCAACAGCAGCACCATAGGGGCGGGATGGCCATCACCAATGCCACATATACACATAGGGGCCTTGATGCCAACAACTAACACCACCCCTACCCAGGGGGTGCTAGATGCCTACCACTACTACCACCTCTACCCATGGGGGGCTGGATGCCTGTCACTACTACCACCACTACCCATGGGGGGCTGGATGCCTGTCACTACTACCACCTCTACCCATGGGGGGGCTGGATGCCTGTCACTACTACCACCTCTACCCATGGGGGGCTGGATGCCCACCACCACTACCACCCCTACTCAGGGGGTGCCAGATGCCTACCACTACTACCACCTCTACCCATGGGGGGCTGGATGCCTGTCACTACTACCACCTCTACCCATGGGGGGCTTGATGCCCACCACCACTACCACCCCTACTCAGGGGGTGCCAGATGCCTACCACTACTACCACCTCTACCCATGGGGGCTGGATGCCAGTCACTACTACCACCTCTACCCATGGGGGGCTGGATGCCCACCACCACTACCACCCCTACTCAGGGGTGCCAGATGCCTACCACTACTACCACCTCTACCCATGGGGGGCTGGATGCCTGTCACTACTACCACCTCTACCCATGGGGGGCTGGATGCCCACCACCACTACCACCCCTACTCAGGGGGTGCCAGATGCCTACCACTACTACCACCTCTACCCATGGGGGGCTGGATGCCTGTCACTAGTACCACCTCTACCCTTGGGGGGCTGGATGCCCACCACCACTACCACCCCTACTCAGGGGGTGCCAGATGCCTACCACTACTACCACCTCTACCCATGGGGGCTGGATGCCTGTCACTACTACCACCTCTACCCATGGGGGCTGGATGCCCACCACCACTACCACCCCTACTCAGGGGGTGCCAGATGCCTACCACTACTACCACCTCTACCCATGGGGGGCTGGATGCCTGTCACTACTACCACCTCTACCCATGGGGGGCTGGATCCCTGTCACTACTACCACCTCTACCCATGGGGGGCTGGATGCCTGTCACTACTACCACCTCTACCCATGGGGGGCTGGATGCCTGTCACTACTACCACCTCTACCCATGGGGGGCTGGATGCCCACCACCACTACCACCCCTACTCAGGGGGTGCCAGATGCCTACCACTACTACCACCTCTACCCATGGGGGGCAGGATGCCTGTCACTACTACCACCTCGACCCATGGGGGCTGGATGCCCACCACCACTACCACCCCTACTCAAGGGGTGCCAGATGCCTACCACTACTACCACCTCTACCCATGGGGGCTGGATGCCCACCACCACTACCACCCCTACTCAGGGGTGCCAGATGCCTACCACTACTACCACCTCTACCCATGGGGAGCAGGATGCCTACCACCAACAACACCCCCACTCACAGGATGGCTAATGCATGACACAACAAGCACACACCAACATAAGGAATGCAACAAAAAGACATCCCCCCCAACACCATGACAAGCGTGTGTAGACCGTGTCAAATGCCTACAACACTGAACATGACTTTGAACATACAATGTGACCCCCTATCACATGTGTCACACATAAATGTGTGTGGCCCCCACAATGCAA